>BHDV01070698.1:436790-484085 GCA_005406045.1 Adoxophyes honmai | reverse complement strand
TGTCAAATAAAAGAAAAATATGGGTACAATATTTTTTCGTAGTCTATCTGACGGACTAAATAGTTTTTTCTAGTCATCTAGCCTAATGTCACGATACAAGCTTGAAAATATTTAGTGTATCGAGTTATGATAAAACTTAGAACAAATTTTACTAGTGTACTATCGAACCAACTGATTCCTGACCCACCGCAGAACGTTGTCACAATAAACGTCATAAACATTTCCTTTGTCAAGCAATGCAATGTCACTATGACGTTCACTGTGAATAGGTTCTATGGTTGGTAGGAATCAATTGGTTCGATGGTACATAGCTGTGTCCAAAATACAGAACACCTTGTACATTGTCATTTTAATGTATCCCATGGTACACAAACTAATTTATACCAGAAGGCAATCTAATTAAACAATAGAAATGACTCAATCCGCCAGGCCCACACAATACTAACCATTCATCACGTGACGCAGAGGTGTTAATTTTTAGAGCTATTGTTGCGCAAGCGCAGTGTAAACGCATTTAGAGTTACTGTCTTCGGGCGCAGAGTAGATGAGTACAGTAGTTCAATGGATACGTAGTCACGTCTGTGTGTCGGTACATACATAGGCAAAGCTGAAACCGTTTCATATTGGCCACTGTTATAATTTTTTTTTTAGGTTTTGAGTTGGCAGGTGACATGTTGCTAGCCTCTCACCTAAAATGTACCTAATCATTAGTCGCCTCTTTGGGCATCCACGGAAGGAATCAAGCGGTGTTTTGCTTCAAACCCGATACCTCACGGGAAACCTAAAATAAAAAAAAGGTAAATTAGTGACAGTGATTTCTTACCCTGTTGCCTAAAATATACTTTAAAGGTGTATTCGAGCGTTTGAACCTTCTTCATTATCCTCAACATGTGAAAGGTGTGCGTATAGATTTACTTTTATTCTTTTTTATTTTTAGGGCCAAGGGCCTAAAAAGAGCATGCCTCGCGAACGTCTCGCGTCTTTGTGATTGTGACTAAGGCTTTACGGTATAAAGAAAGTTAGCCTTCTGCAAATACGTACTCTGTGTATATGAAACAAATGCGAAACGAATACAGATGTTATTTCAGATAGACGTCGCATAAACAACCGACCCTTGACCCGGGAAATGGATCCCATTGACACACCGTTTCGTAAAATTAATTGTATAAAAGATTGTATGAAAGTTTCATTGAACTCTGTTGGCTAATGTTACGTGTTGTGATGTAATGGCTTTTAATTAGATAATTTAACTTTTTCCTCGAGTGTAAGTGTTAATATAAGTTTATTGTCTGTTTTATTGAGAGGCGTCCGTCCGCCTTTCTATTTTGAGTGGTGTTTGAAGATAGCTGGTTTAAAAGTATTAATTACAAGTTATTAAAGAATGATGTACTTACCAAAAATGCTTTTGCTGTATTTTTTGGTAGGTAAGTATTCACGTTTCAGCTCTGTCTTTTCAGTGAAAAAATAAAGACAGAGCAATTAGATGCCTATTTACGACCGACGCTTTTGCTTTCTCCCTGACAACTTGGGTTAAAATCACCGCTAATTAGGTACTAAACTAAACTAAATAAATCCCAGTTCAAGAGTAGACGCCACAGGCAGACACAAATGCATCAAAAATTACAGCTGTCGTGGGAGATCAAACCGCGGGCGTTATAACGTTTATTTTATTTTTTAACCAATAAGTACTGAAAAAGACTAACTGTTAAGTGTTAAGGCTTATACTTGTTATTATAACTGACCAGAATGTCAAACTAAAAATACAGACAACGTTCACGCTTCGAACAACCATGCGAATTATTTGGAAAAAGAAGCAGACGTTTTTTTATTCAATAAAAAAACACGCCAGAACCCCATGGATTCTCCAGGGTCTCGATTCCTATACAGAGTCATAGGCAGAATATTTCTCATGTCCTAATTTCTACCAGCAGACTAGACTATAAATCCCCTCGGCCCATCTTTGCCATCGCCCGCGCATCGCAAAATGCCAGGTCATGCATGCCTTCCGCCGTACTGTGTGAGCCAGCTATCGCGGCAATACCGCCAGCCATACTATGCTGTAAAAATATAGATAGATTTCTTTACATACAGTACTCAGACTCGGCGTGATGAATTTCGCAAAGCAGCTGGCAGGAGCTGTTCTTAACGTGACAAATTAAACTCGATGACGAGCTCGACGTCGAGGTGGCGAAATTAGCTGTCATATAAGTCATATTGTAGGGAAAATTTGACAGCTCGACGTCGAGCTTGTCGACGAGTTCTGTTACATACGTTACAGAATAACACTATTGAATGAGAGTTAGCGAGAAGAGACGCGTAATCCTAAACCCGACACAAAAAGCACTTTATTTTTCAATATTAATAAAATTCATTTAATCCAATGTTTAGAAATAATCAATACAAAAATTAACTTAAACTAAATCTATATAATGGTTATTTACAAAATATCACTTATTCCTACGTTACATAATCCTACACACTTATTTGTCAAAAACTTAAAACTAAATATCTCCGCCCTGACTCGTGCCCGGCCCAAAGGTGCCCATTACACTGGCTGCATTGCCGCGCTGGACTGCAATGGAAACTTGCTGGACCAGCCACGAGCCTGAGCGGGGATCACAGCCTCAATTAGTATATCTATATACTCTTAACTCTTGTCCTGTACTTTGCACCAGCCAGTATAACTAAAGCCCATTTGTGTGGCAGCCGGAGTCTCCTTGGCTAGTAAAAGCGTATGGCATTTGAAAGCATCTCGCGACGCTACTGGATAGGGCACAGGGAAATGGACGAATCGATTTCAACACAATATCGAATCCCTGGGAAATTGTGATGATTATTAGGTTGGGATTTTTGCGATCTCTTTATTTGAATGGTTGACGTGTGTAAAGTAAAATGTAGAAGACTTAAATTTGGAAAGTATGAACGTAAATAGACACAGGTATTTTACATACATATACATCACGTTGCTAGACTGCCGACTGGCAAACCTTAACCTATTTCCTCCGACGCATCTTATGAAATCACAGAGGAAATAAAGAGATTAGAGAGATTATTGTTAACTACACCAAATAACCGTATGCCATCTGTTGTGTCGTATAAAGCTTTAAACCACAGTCCATAGCCAAAGACAGCGGAAGCTGGGAGGCGCAGCGCAGTATCAGCTGCAACATTCGAAATTAAGCAAAAGTGCGCACACGCCGCACCGGCCGGGAAATAAGCGTTTCGTTCGTACAGTCAGCTGCAGAGAAAGGTAACCCCCCGCCCATACAATGTTTCATTACTAGGGGGTTACTTTTCTCTGCAGCTGTCCGTACCATCACACCACCGCACCGCCCGCTCTGCTTCCGCCGTTGGGGCGTTTGGAACTTTAAAACCAAATATTTTTATTTTTCAAGTAGGTACCTTTGACAAGGTTAAGTTTGCCATGCAGTTAGTTATCTGAACCTTATTATTACTAACTGGAAAATATTTTTCTTATCTTTATTATTATTACCGCCACGCCTCCCATTGTGGTCGCCATTTTCGTGCGTGTGACTGATCACTTGTCAGCTTTCGACAAATCGAGATCGGTTTTGATACGTTACAAATTTGATATCACTCCGTCCCTCTCACTCTTCAGCTAAACCATATATCCTTCTCTTTCGCTGCGCGTGCACATACCAACCATTACTCTTGTTCTTTTTCGTGTTAAGATAAGGGAAATACATTATGACACCTAATAAATTAAGTTAATGAATAAGGCGATATATTTCGCACGCATTTACATATATTTACATGATATGTAATTCGAAGTGTTGAGAACAATACGGCGAAGCATTTATCATCTTGATGGCTGAATCGTGTCGGATTTAATTTTGTTTTTATTGCCACATCTGATTTTAACGTTTGATTTTTGTAGGGTGTGCAAGGAAATTTACAAGGGAAGTGTGTTAGGGCAAGTCGGGCGAGGGCGCTCTCGGAGAATTTTGACTAGAACAGCAATGTTAGGCAAATTAGGAGTACTTACTCGAAACCGTTGAGCATGTGTGACGAGAGTACCGATGCGTATGAGGCGAGAGAACTATATCAGAAATATCTCTGTCTATCCCGTAGATAATCTATACTAATATTATAAAGCTGAAGAGTTTGTTTGTTTGTTTGTTTGTTTGAACGCGCTAATCTCAGGAAATACAGTTCCGAATAGAAAAAATCTTTTGGTGTTGGATAAAACATTTATCGAGGAAGGCTTTAGGCTATATAACATCACGCTGCAACCAATAGGAGCAAAGAAATACTGCAAAATGTGGGAAAAACGGGGGAAATTACCCAAAGTCACTATTCCACGCGGACGGAGTCGCGCGCACAGCTAGTGCATACATACACAGGCAGGCAGGTAGGCAGAGTTGACGATACGGTACACAGACAATGCCACGAGCATTTCAAATCACGTCCGCACCTTTAGTGCAATTTTAAGTTTAATGTTAGATATAGATAAAAAGGGCATAATAGATACAGGTTGCTAGCCTATCGCCTAAAGCATACATACATACATATTCTCACGCCTCTATTCCCAAGAGGGGTAGGCAGAGCACATAAACTTAAAAATCCAGTGCCACGTTTAGCAATTTCAGGGTGACTAGATGGTTAAACGCAAAGCCTAAAGCATATCTTAGCCTATTCCTTAGGGCCGGCGCTCACTGCCGGCATGGCAGAGGACGGCACGGCAAATCGTGCCGCGGCATCCAAAAATATAACCCGTGAAATGCTTCGGCACGCTGTGGCATGCCGCGGCCTTTCTCAGATCAGTAACAAAATCCTTTGCCACGCCGTGCCATGCCGGCAGTCAGCGCCGGCCCTTAGTCGCTTCTAACGACATCCACACATAAAAGGAGCATTATCTATTTAAGCATTGTGAGTTTTTTTTGCTTTATGCTAAACTAATGAATCATCATTAATGGTACTTTAAAAAAAAGTACCATGTTAATGCCAAGATTTTATGGTAACACTTTCGCTATACATTCAACTCGGTAGCACCCAACAACCGAACTTATCGAAAAAATCAACTTCACATATGTACTTATCGCATTAACTCTAGAACCTGTGCAGGACACTTTCACTTTCCTAGGCAAGAATGTACCATTTCACCCGTTAGCGGTCTCGCTCGCACGCCCGCTTTCACCGTATTAGCGACAGGGACGGAAGATTAGATCAGCATTCGATGTTATGAGTTGCGTTGACGGATCCTAATGTCAAGAGAGGTAAAGCTCGGTACACACATAAGTGATTTGGAGTCTGTGGTAAAAATGAAAGTCAAAATGTAAGTTTTTTCACATAATTTCTCCACTTTTTTCGCAGGTTTCGTAAGAGGCCTAAGGAAATAGATTAAGGTATGCATTAGGCGACAGACTAGCATCTTGTCACTACATATAATTAACTTGAAACCTAGAAATGTGCTAGAAGTGGCTGTGGAGCGTGAACTAGTCATGGGTTTGATGATACGTTTGATATAACATTTCATATACTCTGCTTACCTCATTTGAGAATATAGGCGTGATATACCTACTATGTATAAATGTGCAGTACTATTAAAGCCTTTGCGAACATAAATATTTAACTGTATCTTTTTTTTTTTCAGGTAACGCCATCAAATCCCAGACTTCTACAAGTAGGTTTCACTAAGGAATTACAGACGCGGCCGCGGGCAAAGCTAGCTCTAATAAATTAAATTAAATTAATTAAATGTTGACGGTATCGGATTGTGAGGGATCGGTGTTGGTGATGAGCGGAGCGGGAGCGGGAAGCGGAAAGTGGGCAAAACAACAATAAAGTTATTTGAACGTGTACTCGTACTAACTTCGTTAGATGTGTTTTCTTGTCGATATTTAGTACATAGGTAGTTTGGTATTCGTATATGCGAAAACTATTTGATGAGTTTGTTCAATGTAAAAGCGTGATGGTTTTTTATTTAATTTTTGTTCTAATTATTATGTTATTTGCTATTACATACATAGTTAGTCTCGCTCAGACTGGGAAAATGGCTGGGTCAATTTAGCTGTTTTGGTTTTGTGATGTTTGCTGTAGTCCTGGGAAGGTTTAAACCTTAAACGGTGAGAAAATTTGGAAATCTTGAGGGAAAAAAATCTTTACAAAGGGAAACGAAGTTCGCCGAGCCAGCTAGTGATAAATGTTATTGTACCCACCTAACAAAGTTTAAAAAAATACAAACAAAATTGAAACGCTCATCTTCTCCCTATACCCCCTCCCTTACCCCGCTTAGTAATAAACCAACAGCGAAGCTCATAATTTCATAGACTTCTCTCCGAAAGCTCGAAACATGGAAACAACTGTTCTCAACACCCCTTTCCCGTCCAAAACATCCCAAGCGCCTTCATTACCTTCGACACTTACGCCCTTTCGTCTCCTCGACGGTACGATAGTTCAACGCCCAATTGCGTCCCGAAACGACGTAAGTCTCTTTGGTTTTGTAGAGACTTGGGACATTTCAGTTCAGCGCAGTGATAGTTATTTGTTTAAAGATTTATTACAAGGCTCGCTATGTCGACCTACTTGCGTAGATTGTATGGAATTGATATAAGGCAGTATTTGTTACTTAACGTAGTTGAGGACAGGTATTTATGTGAGTTCCTGGACGCGCCGGATTTCTAATGTTTATCTGTTTGTTTGTCTGTCTGTCTTTCTTCCGGCACCCGTGTGAACTTCTGTTTATATTATATGTAGGTATATCCGGCGATTACTGGATGGCGATTGTTGTATCTAAAGTTTTCGGCAGGGTTCGACAGTCGTTTAAACAGGTTAGATTAGGTTAGAATATTTTACAAATTTTATACTTATTTATTAAAATTTTCTCCGGTTTCGTTCAATAATTTTAGCCCGTCATTTCTCTATTTCTTTCGTGTATGTCGAATGCGTCGACTAATAACACAGGTTAATGAATGTTTTAAGCGACTGGATAGCAACCTGTCATTATTTATACCTGCCAACTTAAATCCTAAAAAAATATGCTATAGTGGCCGCGAAACGTTGAATAGTCATGGTTTTGTCCATGTCACTTTTCGTGTGCTCTGCCTACCCCGTTTGGGAACACAGGCGTGATTGTATGTATGTACGTTTCAATCAAATATTATGCTCATCAATAATTCGGACAAAAAACATGACAAACCATATTCCTATGTAATGATATAACCCAAAAAACATAGTTATGTTACTCGCGGCTTAATACCAGCTACGGCAATGATGCGGCAAGGCTGCGCCCGCGCGGCTAATTAGATGAATTGCACTCAATTTGCGCTAATTGCCTCAAATCGCTGCCAGGGTTTGAGATTATGTACTTACTATGTTTCGTTAGATGCTTCGTTGGTTCGTGTATGATATTTAAGGTTATATTGTGTCGGTTACCTGTGTGGTTTAGAAGAACACCTCTACATTTCTTCCGTGGATGTAAGAGATGACCAATAGGTTAAGGTATATAGGCGACATTAGCAAGCTGTCGCTGTTATATCAGCCAACTTGAAACCATGAAAATACGCTAGAAGGGGCGACGATACGTAATTTTTTTATAGTTTAACTGCCGAATTCGCCAGCTTTTATGCAATAGTTACTAAAATGTACAACACCACTTGGTAAAACAAAGTAGGTAGGTACTAAAAAAATATTTCCTGGGGTTCTATTTATATCCCAAATTACACGTAACAACAATAATTTTCTTGTTTCGTAACATTATCGCAGGCCGTCGCTGATTTTATTGTGATTTTTATTCAAAGCGTGGAATGTAAAAAAAGCTATCCAAAAGAGCTCATTTTGATTTCGCATAAAAATTAAACCGTCAAGAATTTGTTTATGGCCATACAAATTTAACTCGGCCCGCGGCCAAATTCGGAACTAATGGAGCCACATACAACCACTTCTCAAAATTCGATGACAGCGCCACAATTAGCCGCTCTTGTAAGTTTGCGCTTCTGTACAGCAATGGCGTTTACAAAGCCTTTCAATCGGAATAAATCCAAAGCAATTTACATACGCTCAATCGTATTCATTATTCGTAATCGCAAAAAAACGTCTCAGAATCGATTTTTGGCAAACGTTCAAAGGCTGTTATTACAAGCGATCCTTATCGATTATCCGATTGTTGGCATTCGCAGCTGCGTACCGATTGTCCGAGTCGTATTAATGGATGCCTTTGTAAGCTTAATAACATCCTTGAGTAATTCTTTGATAATCAAGTACGTTTGGAATTCCAAAGAATTTCTTGGCGTATAATAAACCTGTTAAAATTTGGGGCAGCCTTAATTGAGCATTGCGTTTTATTTATAAATCGAGTTGTTCACTACTTTTTTTCTCATAATCGATATAACTTCGCATCTATCGATAAACATTGCAACCGATTGCAGCCGTGTCCCACGCACCGCTTCCAAATCAAACTCTGCCGTTTAGCCAAAGCAGAATGGACTATAACTCTTCTCCGTAAGGTAGTCACCGGTTGTAGATTTATCGTATTAGATCAGAAATCAATATGGAGCTATAATTAACGCCTCACCTTGCTCCAGTTAGTGCTGTGACAGGTTGCCACTGCTCTTTGATTGGTTCGTCGTTCTGCCTCTGAAGTCGCAGCCTTCGCAAGGTGAATGAAGAACGAAGTGACAAAGCGAAGTACAGTCTTGCACCAATATCTGATACAATAAGGCCGCAAAAACATTTGACACGACTCTATTACTACGGGTAGTTGGACTTCTCAGATATTTTAACACGTTCCGCCATGGGTGATATTAATGCAGGTGACTGTACTCCTTACATAAAGGTCACGCTTTATTCCCTGCGGGGTAGACAGACGACAGAGCGCCATTCGCTCCTATTCTGACGTACTTCACTCGCTTCACTCACATTCATCACTCTCGTCACACACGCTCGACGGTTTCGGGTACCAACTCCATATTTGGCCTCTCTTTAATGTACTCCTTCTGGGGTATTGTTGACGTGACAACGTCTTAAATTAGGTTGCGGCTGGGAGTCACTTATGAAAAAGTGTAACGCTCGGTAACGTTACGATGACGTCACCGAACGAGAGAGAGGCCCGCAGTGTTAAGGAGGTGGCGCTTCGATAGTGCGAAGCCTCTATGGTATCATGTGAGACGTCAAACGCAGACATGGACAGCTGTCACGATTGGGAGTTGACGTGACAACGTCTTAAATCAATAAATATTCTACCGAGAAAAAGACGTTGTCACGTAAAATCTTCGCCCGTAAAACCGACTTTACAGGCAACCATTTTTTTTTTTGGTATTATCGATTCTGCACTATATTCTCAAATCTCAGTCTTTAAAAAAGTTGTGCAGAATTGCGAATAGGAAGAACAACGATGGATTAAGTGTCGAGTAATCCGTTCTGGGATTGCCTGATGATGAGATATACCACCTCCTTAATTGTATATGTGTTATACATGTTTGATGTGTTTGAGGCGACTGAGGATATAGGTTAAGATAATATTTTAGATGCCTAGCTAAGCTGTCACCTCTTAACTTAAAACCCTAGTAGCGATTCGTGTGCTCTGCCTACCCCATCAGGGAATACGCACTTTGCAAGCAGTTGCTAAAAAACCTAATTACCTGACGGTACGAGCGAACAATAAAAAAGAAGTAAAATATGTGAATGTTGTAGTACTATCACTAGCATCGCAGTGTTGCAGCCTTGGGCTCTGTTCCCTCGTCCAGTATGTTAAATTAATTTCCTATTGTCGCCGGTTCTCACGTCGCATTCACTAATCAACATTTTAAATTAAGGTCGTCCGACAAAAGCGATTTGATTATTTTGTCAAAAATGTAATATATTTCTTATTCTATTGCATTATCTATTATTGTTTAATTATTTTTACTTCCCGCGTGCTATCTCACTCGACTTCCTGTCTTTATGCTGAATACATATATCTCGTATTTCCCTAACAGGGTAGGCAGAGCGCACGAAAAGTTACGTAAAACCATGACACATTCAACATATGCAGTGTTAGGTTTAAACATAGATGAAAGTATAATAGTGACAGATTGTCCGCCTGTCGCCTAAAGCGTATTATCAAAACCTTCCTTGGTCGTTTCTTACGACATTCTGGAAGAAATGGAGAGGTGTTCTAAACCTGACATCGCAAATATTTGTGCGGAATATTCCCTGTGAATCCAACTTTTGGGTGACGTGATAATTGGCATGCAACATTGTAGAATAAACTCGTTTTCCAATCTCGTTATCGTAAAGTTTCACAGTGCATTAGTGACTTTAAAAGGCTCTTTATTTTATTTTTAATGATTCCTGAGAAAATTTCTAATTTTGTCTGTTACTGGTGTAATCTTAAACGAAACGGAGTATAATCTCTTTCGGATTTAATCTCTTCAGTATGAACATCCCAAATATCAGACTAATTTTAACAGTTGAACTAGTATTTTGTTGCGTAGACTTATCCGAGTAAAAAATACTAACTTTGTATCATCAATTTTATTTCACCCTGTATAACTTTAAAAGTGTTTTAAATTTATGTATTAAATTAGTGCAATAGTGTGTGGTGTCGGGTTAAGAATAATCTCAATTTCTTCCGTGGATGTTGTAAGAGGCGACTATAGAAAACAGGTTAAGGAACATTTTAGGCGACAGGCTAGCAACCTGTCACTATTATACCTTTTTTTTTGCACTAAAACTCACACAATATGCTAGAGGTTGTCACGCATTGTGACATTCGTTTTGTCGCTGTCGCGTTTCGTGTGCTCTGCCTACCTCATTTGGGAACACAGGCGTGGTTGTATGTATATTAATTTTCATCGCCCTAAATTTCTAGTTGATTACATTCTACAGATTCTCCTGTCAACCTCAAATTAAACGACCATTTTACCGTCGGAGGACCATTGGCAAGCCAAACACGTGGAGTCGAATCTTTTAATTAAGTGTCAGATTTTATCGCCGTGTCTAATGAGAACTGGAACTGGTTTTAGGCATTTTAATAGGCTTTTGGGAGCTTTTCTTGAAGGTCGGTCTTAATTAGGAGGTTAATTATGGCATTTTGGTAGTAAAGTATATGTAGGTGGTACCAGTGTCGTGTCGGGATAGAATAACCTCTCCATTTCTTCCGTGGATGTTATAGGAGCAACTAAGGAAAAAGCTTTAGGTATGCTTTAGTAGGCGACAGGTTAGCAACCTCTCACTTTTATACCGCTTCTATTTGGGGAAACGCAATGAAATTTTGAAAATGTAATAAATTTCCATACTTATGTATAAAAAACGAAATAGACTATATTCTTTCTTCCGACCAACACATAATAAAAGATGTATCTTCACTGAATAGAGTTAAATTCTCTTCTGATCATAGACCACTACGAGCAAAAATCAATTTCAATATAAAAATCCACCGTAAGAAATTATTTCAAAAACAAATTAAACACTTAAACCGAGACACTTTACTTCTGAATAACGACCAATTCAACCTTGCCTTGAAGAATAGTTTTGCCATACTTCATAGGGATGTAGACGATATGCAGACCCAGTATGATGATATCATTCAAAGTATTAAGACTGCGACGAATACTATCAGACAACCCAGAAAAAACAACAATAAACTAAGCAGCGAAACCATAGAATTAATAAAAGATAGAGAACATTGCAAGAACAATAGTTTTGAACAGTACAGACTTTTGGATAAACTAGTAAAGCGAAGAATCAGGAAAGACATAAGGGACTTTAACACTAAAACAATCGAAATAGCTTTAAAGACACACAGCTCTCTCAAAACAGCCAAGGAGGGAATCCAAAAAGGAAAAACGTGGATTACTAGCATACGAGACTCAGATGGCAGTAAACATAGTAGCAGAGATAAAATAACCGAAATATGTACCAAATATTATAAATCCTTATACTCTTCAAGTTTTCAAAATTCCACATCAACTCAGTATTCTTGTTCAGATGCCATTCCGCCCATTACAGAGTATGAGGTGAACTCTGCATTAAAGTCCATGAAATACCGAAAAAGTCCTGGAGAGGATGGAATCACAACGGAAGCTCTTAAAGCCGGAAAATCTGTTTTGCTACCTCATCTCACGGATTTGTTCAATGCTATTATGTTCACTGGCCAATTCCCACGAACCCTTTGTCACTCTAGCATAATATTGCTACACAAAAAGGGTGATAAAGCGGATATAGGTAATTATAGACCTATAAGTCTCACTTCTCATGTTTACAAATTATTCATAAAAATAATTGAAAGTAGAATAGCCCCACTGTTGGACCAACATCAGCCTCCAGAACAAGCTGGTTTTCGTCCCAGCTTTTCAACCATGGACCATTTGCATACCCTTAATCAAATTATTGAGAAGTACAACGAGTTCAACAAGCCGCTATATCTGGCCTTCGTGGACTACCACAAAGCATTTGATAGTGTACACCATCCAGCTATATTTTCAGCCCTGCGTAGTCAAGGTATTAACAGCACCTATGTTGAGCTCATTGCCGCTGCATATGACGCCAGTACGGCCAGCGTGAAGTTACACGCTCCTGGTCCTTGTTTCAACATCAGAAAAGGCGTCAAACAGGGCGATCCACTATCTCCAAAACTCTTCACCAGTTGTCTAGAGGAAATATTCAAAAAGCTGGCGGTCTCTTGGGATGATAAAACGGTGGGTATCGAAGTTGGAGGCAAAATGCTAACGAACCTGCGCTTCGCCGATGACATTGTTTTGTTTTCCCATACACCACAACGACTTCAGCAAATGCTCGATGATCTGAGTATGGCAAGCCTTGAGGTTGGACTCACAATGAACCGAGCTAAGACACAATTAATGACCAACAGCGTGAAACGTAGAGTTACGGTAGACGGGCAGGATATACAATACGTCGACGAGTATATTTACTTGGGCCAGGTAGCATCCTTCGAAAACAGGCAGTCCAGAGAAATCGACAGACGTATCGATAATGCCTGGAAGAGCTTCTGGTCCATGAAGACGCTAATGAAGGGCAACCTTCCTCTGTCACTTAAGCGCAAACTCGTCGACGTGTGTATTCTTCCCATTTTAACCTACGGCGCCCAGACTTGGTCATTAACCGAAGCTCAAAAGTCCAGGCTAAAGGTTTGTCAACGAGCAATGGAGCGTAGTATTCTAGGTGTTCGATTAACAGATCGTATCAGAAACACAACACTACGCTCCAAAACTCGTATAATAGATGTGGGTGTCAAGTCCGCCAAGCTGAAGTGGGACTGGGCCGGACACGTCTGCCGAATGCATCCAGACCGATGGGCACGAATTGTCACCGAATGGAATCCGAGGGATGGCCAAAGGAGCAGGGGCAGACCTAGGAGGAGGTGGCGGGACGACCTGAATAAGAATGATAGGGATGAGTGGCGTAAAAAAGGGGAGGCCTTTGCCCAGCAGTGGGATATACTAGGCTAGGAAAAAAAAAAAAAAAAAAAAATGTATACAAGTTTTCGCAATGGAAAATACTTTCAAGACATTTGATTATTGTCACAATTTCACAGTTCCGGTAGTTACTCTTGAAAAGGCTGCAGAGTCGGTCACAGGCGCGTCTCAAGCGGACGGCAACCGCGCTCGGATTGGTTTTGGTTTCAACTGTTCCGAGATCTGTGTCTGTGTGCTTTGCTCATGCGCACTTTATATCGAGATCGACTTCTATCAGTTTTGTGTTTTAGTCCACAGCTTATCCTATCCATCTCTGTTCCTGGCTAGCGAATGCCCTAAAGCGACAATCGACAGTTCCGTCAAAATTTTCGCTCTCGTCGACTTTCGCTAAATACCCATTGTTGATAATCTTATCGCACGAGCCCAGCATTACTGACGTACATCACGCTCCTCCCGAGGGCAAACGGCCGCCACGCCAAACACCACTTACTAATTTCGCGATAGAGTTGCAATTCCAACGCGCCATTTAGCAGTATCGCTTTCTTTTCATAATTAGACAATTGAATGTCGCGCGTGCGTGGCGGGAATTCACGCGCGTTCTTTGTTTGGAATTTGATTTTGAATTTCGATCAGTACCTTTTTAAAGATACATATATGGCTATAGCCAGTGTTATTGTTTTTTATAGGAGTTATTAGGTATTCTATTGCTAGTGAGGTGATAGATTTGAAACACGTCTGGAGTTTTTTATGGCCAGTTGCATCGTGTGCATTGATTTTTAATTAGAATGCGTGGGATAGCAAGCTGATGTAGGTGCGTCTGCGTTACCATTATAATTCACGCTCCATTCATAAGCCCCGATCCATCTGTTTAGAATCCTGACCTACTTCAGAAATTACCATAAATCCATTCATTCATACCATCCAGTTAAATCATCGCGTAGGCCTACCTGCCGCGTGGGCGCACAAGCCATCGAACCTTGAGTTTAAATTTCGAACGCTCCTTAATTGGCGCCATCTTGCTTTTGGTTAGGTATTTTTATTCATGAATTCCCAGTACCTGTACGGTCAAACTTTGTTCTAAGTCTGTATATGGAGTTTTTTTTGCTTTGCGCAGGCGCACGCGTCCTGTTTTAGAGTTGCGAGTGAGCAATTAACATTATTTCGCGGTTGGTTGGGTTTTAAATCTTATAAGGACTAAGGAGCCGATACATTTGCTTTTTTGTTGGACGGAACAGAATGGTTATTGGCCGCTTTGTGCCATTGCGTGCCTACGTGCTCGGTCCCGCTGGGATGCTAATTAGTCTTTTAACTTCTTTTACAGCGCTTATTGGGAAGACAATCTTGCCATGAGGGAGAATTGTGCCACAATGATATTCCACCTTAAATACATTAGGACCATTAGGTTCTTTGAGCGGCTATCGAGATAAGATTATTTGTGGTAGCTATTTTAGCTAATTTTTTTATGAAAATTGTGCTAAGTTTTTTGCAGTGCATACATTCCGCAGCGCCGTAACGCACCAGAAATCTACATCGTTTTTAATTTGACAGTTGAAACCATAAGTCGCTTTGAAATCGAAACATTTCAACGCGAACTAACACTGAAACTGTCAAATTAAAAACGACAATAGCGTTTCTGGTAATCATATTATCGAACGCTGATAGACTTAAGAAAAGACGCGAGAAAAACTCTTACGGCCGGCATATTTGCATAAAAAGTTTTTTATCAATAAAGATAAACTGTACACGCTAATTTATTTAGGCTGTTTTACATGTTCCGATTAACGCGCTATTCCTGTCGTCCTTTAATAATTATTTACTCATTGTTGTTGACTTTGTTGCAGACTGCGAATGCACTGGCTCGATTCGACCAATAACTCAGAACCACAATCCTTTCGGCTTAACCGCTTTCATTTCCAAATATAGTTTATCTGGTCCCAGTAAATTTTCAAGGGAAAACAATTGCACCACGCCTTGCCATTTCTCTAAATCAAACACTGGCTATTCTACGCGGCCGTCGAAATGAGCGTCAAAACTGATAGCGCTTTCCTTGTCGTTTAGCGAACGAGTAAGCTGGACAGCGATGTAGTTTACGATTCGTAATGAGTTTTGGAACACGGAATACGCATGCCGGGTATGAAATGTTGCCGTAAAAGTTAGGGTTGTCAAAAAGGATTTTTGCGTAACTAGATGCTGTGCTGTAACCATTGATTTTAATTAAATTAACAGTGTGGTAGGAAATAACAATGCGATTTAGCTAAAATCCCATAGAGAATCTCATTTAAATGGTGTGGAAATCCAGTACATTGTTTATAGTGCAAACTACGTGGTGTCAAAATTCGCTCTAAGCCAATTTAAATGATGATATCATCTTTCAAAACATTTGGAAGGGCACAAATTAAGAAAGAGTTACACCTCTCCATTTCTTCCGTCGATGCCGTAGGAGGCAACAGGCGACCAAGGAAGTAAGTCAGTGTATCTTAGGCTACGAGCAGTCTATCACTATTGATATCTTGATTTAAAACTTTAAAATTTGCTATAACTGGCTACAAAACCTGAAATAGCCACGGTCTTGACTACGTCTCATTTAAGAATACATCAGTATGTATATTTTATGTAACAATTTTGAATCACACTGATCACCTACTCAGTTTCACTAATAGGGTAAACATAAACAATGATCAGTTTATGAATTATGTAAAAAATAATTAAGATAAACCCGTGTGGTGCCGGGTTAGAATAGTACCTCCCCCTTTCTTCCCGTGGGTGTCGTAAGAGTCGACTCTGGGAAAGGGTTAGTGTATTGTGGGCGACGGGCTAGCAACCTGTCACTGCAATTATCACGTTTAACCATCTGGTTACCCCGAATTTGCTAAACGTGGCACTGGATTTTTGAATTCATGTGCTCTGCCTACCCCTCTTGGGAATACAGGCGTGAGATTATGTATGTATGTATGTATGTAATTAAGATAAACAAACGATGAAATGACAATGGCAACCCTAGCGGTGTTGATTTATGTGCGCGCGCGCAGAACGCGTTGCGATTAGGGTGTCGGTCGGAACTGAGCCGGATCACAGTCCGGATATCACTGATGAAAGTTATGTTATGATTATGAAAGACATCCAAGTGTATATTATAGTGAATTCTCAACCTAGCACTGAATTACTTGGATCATTCAATATTCATTAATCTTAGAGAAATGAAACGTCCCTTTTTTTTCTTGTCGCGACATGTTACACATTCGCATCCGCATCAACTCCGCATAGATTTATACGGATGCAGACGCAAATATGCGGAAAATATTCGCAACATGCCTCATACGTGGTCAAATCTTCAACTACCCTAAAAACAACTCCGTCACCGCATTCCTCAAAGATCAGCCAAATCGACTCAGCTGCGCGGGCGCACCTAAGTCAATTACTTGTTATCATTGTCTAATACGCGCATTACTCAACTCTGGGTAAACTTGAGATAATGATTTACGAAGAGCCTGTTATTACGCGTGAGGTTTAATTGCTTGGCATTTGGGTAGAATCCATTTGCGAAACGCTGGGCTGGTCGTTTATGGCAAATGGCAGGCTTGTGGTGCATAGGTGCGTTCTATTCGAGTTAGTGAATACGTCACGTCTGTATTTTTTATTTCAATGGCATTTTATGGTAGGAATACCTACTTTATCCGTTTTTGTCGGCTCAGTAATAATTTTTTCTCACTGTCTTTTAAAGATTGGGTATAAGAGATCCCTTAAAGGATAAATATAATGTATCTCGTTTTTTTTTTCAATTAAGTACAGTCGAAACAATTTATTTTTGACTCACTTAACTTTGTCACAGTGGACTAAAATATTTCCTTTGGCAGTCACTATGATGATCACTGGGAATAAGTTCTATGGTGGGCCCGGATTCAATTGGTTCGATGGTTACTATTCGTAATGTTTCTATCACCTCCTAAAAGTCAAATGAATTCAGGACTTATCTTGTTTTATAGAGAAAATCATTTAATTATGGTTATTAAAGACTTGAGTAAATACGGAAATTACGTCTTATTTTTCAACAATCCCTGAGTAATGTTTTAGATAAGAACCAACTTTTCCCCTGCTTAAATAATGTTTTTAAAAGCTTCGACATTTTGATACCCAGAAAAACTGATAATTAACGATTATTAATTTGTACAAAGCCAATAATTAATATCGAGATAAGAAGGCGTGGCCGTGATCGGGTCCTGAATTTTATCCTCGAGGTTACTTCTTTGACCTTTGAAACAAAGTAAAAAAGCAATAACCATAGACACCGCTTACATCCTACTCTAACGTGTCTGGCCGCTAAGAATTCGATTCTGACGTGACACTTTCTAGTGTCGTCTGCTACACGAACGATTATTGTATCGATTTAAAAAAACGTTTGTATTTATTGTGTTAAGCTTTTTAATGTTACTATTAGGCTAATTTATTTTTTACTAATTCACATTCCATAGACAATATTTTTGCTCAGCGAAATTTTTAACATGAATCAATATAAATTGTGTTGAATTTTTCTCCTCTTGTCTATTGATATACCTACAATAGTCAGGAAATTCACAGATCTGATGTGCAATGTGTTACTCATAGATCTAAACGTAAAGTGTCCGGGCAGTACACATATCTGGCCAGAAACAAACAGACAAGCGTTAAAAAAAAATGTCGTTCGATTTTTAAAAATCAGAAAAAGCAAATTCCAGCCAGAACTGACCTTGGCGCATGTGCACCCTCCGGCGGACTTTCACTGCGCCGCCCTGCCCGCATCCCGTCGCCAAGTCGCCGCACTTTTACTCGTAGATATGTGCTGCTGATAGTATATCTATTGAATGAGAGTTGGTTACTGAGCATATACAGCTATAGTTGGCAGAAGCAAAGAGTTCGTAATGAACTTTGGTTACTTTATTTTCAGTGCGTCGTATTTGCCGTGACTAAGGAATTAGAATAAGGTATACTTTAGGCGACAGGCTAGCAACCTGTCACTATTATACCTGCCAACTCAAATCCTAAAGAAATATGCTAGAGGTAGCCACGAGACCTGAAATAGTTGTGGTTTTGTCTATGTAGTGTTTCGTGCGCTCTGCCTACCTCATTAGGGTACCCCGTGCATGATGTATGTATGCGTGTAGTACTAGAGTCGTAACGAGTTTTTAATTCCAAAACTAGTTGTTTTTCCTTTTGATGAAAGATGAATTGCACCAGCCATGTCCCTTTAAAATCATACCCGACAGTGATCTGTAAACACGAAGTCGTCCAATTAAGTGAACACGTACATTCGTGTATAAACAACCATATCAAACAAAAGAAATGCCATGAAATAGATCATTATTTCCGTCCACAACTAGCGTCTAGTCGCCGCCATTGGTTACCACCACAATTTACGACAATCGGAAATTAAAAACGAAACATAGCTCATAAAAGCGTAGGTGGACAACCGAGCCACCTGATGCGAAATAACTTTCGCTTAAGCGCTTGGAGATTCTTATTATTTTCTTTTATCACTTTTATAAGAACTACAATTAACTTCATTAACTACTTGACGCGCAATCACCGGCGGTGCTGGCTGGCTTAAGAGTGATTGAACCACCGCGGCGCGGCGCCCGCGCCGCAATTAAAGCGACGTAAAACCCACTTTATGCAGCCATCAACGCCCGCTCCAGGGAGCGACGGGAAATAAAATTCTTGGATTTCATTATTAGATACGCGCATGGGTGGGTCTTGGCAGTCGTAACTATGAAGGTTTAAAGACTAAAGCAAGAAGACTATTCCTTCTTTGGAAAGCGTCTAATATGACAACGTCACTGTTAGGACATTGTCATTGCTTCGTGTTAATTTGTAAGGTTTATGAATTTTGTGTCTGAATTTTGATACATTTTGTTTAAGTTCGTGTATATTTAAAAAGGCTTGTCTATGTCCGCATTTGCTCAATAAGATTGCTCACGAATATAGTCAGATTCCTTACCAGTGTCCAAACAACGCAATGTCAGGCAGTGAGATCTTTGAAGAAACTGAAATAATCCCAGTGTTTGAACAAGATGACTTCGATGAGGAGTCGGTGGACCCTCCTCCGGAAGAATGGAGTTCTTTGCTAGTGTTGGAGGAACCGAATCCAAAGCGAACTCAGTACGAAGAAGGCACCTTACATCTGGGCAGTGGAGAAATATGCGCTAAATATGTATCAATGTCTGCCAGCTCGGTCCTTCGCCACGCGTACTACAACTACCCTAGCCTCACAGACCCCGGCATCATGGAGGCTCTCTTCAACCCCATACCAGCCATAATATACCCAGATGATGGCCAAGAACTTTATCATGCGAAGTGCAAAGAAATGAACACGCACCCTATTCGCACCTTCTACAATGAACTGCTGGAAAAGACGGTCAACCTGCAATACTACGGCGTTGATGCGAAAAACTTCATAGCTATAGCGGCAGCGCTTAAGTTCAATAGATTTGTAAGGCGTTTAGATTTTACGGAAAATTTCATGGCGGTAGACGCCTGCTACCATTTAGGAGTTATGTTAAGTACGAATTGCACACTAACGGATTTGGATTTAACCGGCTGCAGAATTGGTGCCGTCGGTGCCAAGCATTTGTTTGCTGGCCTTCATTTTAACAGCACGCTTGCAAAGTTAAATGTTTCGGGTAATAAACTCGAAGACGAGGGCGTTGAATACTTGGCAAACCTCATTTTCAAAGGCACTGGTATTCGTCAAGTTAATCTAAGCCGCAATGGAGTGACCGGTGTTGGGGTGAACGCTCTCGTACAGGTGTTTGAAACGTTCAATAAAATGACGCACCTGGACTTCTCCTGGAACAGTATAAGATCGCCAAGCGCTATCGGCGGTCTCTGCTACCATTTATCACAGAATGCGGCATTTAAAGAACTCAGGTTCTCCTGGAACGCTCTGGAAGGTGAAGGCATCGGCAAAGCCATTCGAACGCTCATGAAGAATCCATCAGTCCAACTCATAGATTTAAGCAATAATAGACTGTGGGGTGCAGCGATATCTACGATCGGTGAATGCCTAGACAAGGCCAAAGCTCTAAGGACGTTGGATTTGTCATCAAACCCTTTAAGACCCAATGACGCTGTAAATATCCTTAACTTCATGAAAAAGAAGACAGTGAAGCTCCGGAACCTCCTGCTAGACAATGTAGGCGTTAACTATAAGTTTGAACAACTTCGGGACCAGATACTGAAGCTAGAATGCTGTATGTAGAATATCGAAAGAATGCTGTCATTACCTGCGGATATGTCACAGCTCAATTTGTACCCACCGAAATTGACTTCAAGAGCTTGGTCCTCAGGCGAGCGGAGGCGATTTGTCTGGCAGTCAAACGGAATAAACCTAATTTTGCGGTGCTTATTTTGAAACTGTGTAAGGAGTTCGGCGGATTTATGGGAGTTAAGGAGTTCGCGAAGGAGGTGCGGAGATGTGGAGCGCCGTTGGACGAAGGGTTGGTGGACCAGATAGGTCGCCTCTTCCCTGGTCCGAAAGACGACAAAATCGCTTTTCTCAGCCTTGATGCGCTGGTGGAATACGTGAAGCGGAAGTGGCCTGATGCCAAACTGCCGCCTACCCCGCCTCCAGAGTTCATCCCCGAACCACTACCAATCCCAAAGGGCAAGAAAAAGTGAATAGTAGTTTTATAATTACTTATTTTATACGTTAATTTTATTGTGAAGCTATTTTATTGTTACGCCTGTTTGAATTAGTTTTTACGTTTGCTTATTTTAGTTTTCTCTTTTTACGTATAACTTTTTTTTAGTTTTGAATACATTGGTTTAGTTGATGCTCTTCTTTTTTTATCGCGTGGTCTGGTTGTGCCACAGTGGTCGGAACCAGTGATTGACCTCTCGAACACGGCTTATGATCTGTGTCCACTGTGGCACGGCACCGACGTGAAAATTGTTTTGACAAGGTTGTTTGTTATGTGCGATTGTCAAGTTCCTCATAACTGTAGTGGGTTCCCATTGTCGTGTCACGCACGGCACGATATTGCTACAATATCTATGTAAATATAACCATTTACGCAGGCGCGAAGCAACGTGCGACAATATCCAACCAAAAGTTTAGAAAAGTGAAAAGTTTAGAATTGAGTGATAGATCCTGATTATTGAATCTCAACGAAAATCGTTTTTGGCACCCATAACTTTATTGCATAGCATAGGTGGATAACTTTACTGGATTTAATAGTTTTTTTACGTTCTCACAGTTTTATGTTTAGAGTACAGAGGAAGAGAGTAAAGTGTGGTGTCGGGTTTAGAATAACAGTTCTCCATTTCTTCCGTGGATGTCGTAAGAGGCGACTAGGAAATAGGTTAACGTTTACTTTAGGCGAATGGCGACCTGTCACTATTAAGTATACCTGCCAACTTAAAGCCCAAAAAATATGCTAAAAATGGCCACGAAACGTGAAATTATCTTGTTCTGGTCTATGTAGCGTTTCGTCTGCTCTGCCTACCCCATTTGGGAATACAGGCGTGATGTATGTATGTAGGAAGTCTGTCAGTAAAAAGGTTTTCCTAAATCATGGCTCACGATAGCTCAGGGCCGGTTGCCCAGCGCTGGGCCAGTTTAAGCGCAGCGCAGACGACAGACTTTTTGTGCGATCGAGTCTGTGGCGCACAAAAAGTCTACGTGGATTGAATGCATTGTGCGCCGGATTCGCACGATTGCGTTACTCCATATACCATAGGTTATATTTTCACAGACTACAAAGTCCGTCGCGGATACTCTGCGCGGGGGCCTTAACGGCCCTGGGCGTGGGGCTGCGCGGGCGCATGGCGTGCGTCACGCGACGCCTGCTTTATTATTATTTATTGCTTTCCAATAATCTGCTGGACGCTGCAATATGTTGAACAAGAGCCTGAGATTATGGGCGATGTGTTGGCGTTGATGGGGTTAATTTACATTTACTATTGGATAGGCAACTAAGAGCTAATTTTTCAATCACCAGATAAAACATATCTGTCCGATAAATGTTGGCTGTCACTTTTCTTTTATATGACGCAAAAAAAGGATAGCAATAATTTTAACTGGTGGATAAATTTATCTGGTGATTGAACAATCGGCCCTAAGTCTCAAGTAGTCTCAACAGTAAAATGTATATGTTTTTGACGTATATAGTTTTCAGCCAGTATTCCCAAACGGGGTAGGCAGAGCACACGAAACGCTACATAGAGTATCACAACTATGTCACGTTTCGTGGCTACTTCTAGCATACTTTTTTAAATTTCGAGTTGGTAAGTTACTAATATTATAAGTCAGAAAGTGAGTTTGTTTGTTTGTTTGTTTGTTCCGCTTTCACGCCGTAACTACTGAACCGATTGCTTTGAAATTTTGCAGACATAAAGATAGAAGTCCGGGTTAAATAATAGGGTACTTTTTATCCCGGAAAAAAATGATGTTCCCGAGGGAAAACAAAAATATAGTTTGCTTGATAGATTGATATCAATCGCAAGATCGATCGATGATGATATCGATGATCGATCGATAGATGATAAATCGATGGCGCTGTGTGTCGTTTGAAACAAGAAGTTTTCTTATAGTTGTGCTTTATACCGCAATATAACCGAGTTCCACGCGGGCGGAAAGCTAGTAGTGACTAATTGCTAGCCAGTCTCCTAAAATATTTAATCTATTTCCTTAGTCGCCTCTTACGATATCCACAAAAGAAAAGGAGAGGTGTTGTTCTAAATCCGGCTCCACGTGAAATTGTTTCATACACTTCTCTCCATTCACATATCTAATTTCTAACTGCAACTTTATATCTCCATGTATTCCTGAGAAATACGAGTCAAAAGAAATGTTTTATGTGTTTTTCTAAATTTTACTTAACATTAATAAAGACAGCAATCTCCGCACTAACTTCCATATACATTTACCTATAAGCAGGTTCTAAATTTCATATTAAATGTATGAGACTTTGACCCTTGTACCTACTTATCAGTTTGTGCTATCTAACCTAAGTTGAGATGTTTAAATTTAACCATTTTTGTTTGTTGCAGGTAACTTTCTCCGCGATAGACACAAAATTGCATCTAGAAAGTGCCCAATTAATCATGGATCATAAAGCGTACGTATTTTTAAAGTCTAGAATGCCTAGATTATCTAAACACTAGATCTATCTTTACTAGATTTGAACACTAAGGTCAGCGGACCTCAGACGTAGGTATCAGATTCTAAATATTTTATAATATACTTTTAGGGTTCCGTACCCAAAGGGTAAAAACGGGACCCTATTATATTATATTATATTATATTACTGAGACTTCGCTGTCTGTCTGTCTGTCCGTCCGTCCGTCTGTCTGTCTGTCACCAGGCTGTATCTCACGAACCGTAACAGCTAGAGAGTTGAAATTTTCACAGAAGATGTATTTCTGTTGCCGCTATAACAACAAATACTAAAATTAAAATAATAATAATAAATAAGGGGGGCTCCCATAGAAAAAACGTGTTTTTTTTTTGCTGTTTTGGGTCTTTTTAAATAACTGACAGCTAAATACTTGAATCACAGAATATTTAATTAAATATTTTCTTCAAAAATAAATACTAAAATCAAAATAATAATAATAATTAAGGGGGGCTCCCATAGAAAAAAC
Source organism: Adoxophyes honmai (assembly GCA_005406045.1). Taxonomy (NCBI): domain Eukaryota; kingdom Metazoa; phylum Arthropoda; class Insecta; order Lepidoptera; family Tortricidae; genus Adoxophyes; species Adoxophyes honmai. Next base: position 460,092 of record BHDV01070698.1, on the reverse strand, counting down.
TTTTTTTTTTGCTGTTTCGGGTCTATTTAAATAACTGTAACAGCTAAATACTTGAAACTCTCACAGAATATTTAACTAAATATTTACTTTAAAAATAAATACTAAAATTAAAATAATAATAATTCAGGGGGCTCCCATAGAAAAAACGTGTTTTTTTTTTGCTGTTTTGTGTCTATTTAAATAACTGTAACAGCTAAATACTTGAAATGCTCACAGAATATTTAATTAAATATCTACTTTAAAAAGAAATAATAAAATTAAAATAAAATTAGTATTTAAGGGGGGCTCCCATACAAAAATTCTGATTTTTTGCAGTTTTTGGTACGGAACCCTTCGTGCGCGAGTCCGACTCGCACTTGGCTGGTTTATTTTATTTGCTCACTTCTGGTTGAGTAAATAATACATATTTAATTCTGTTTAATCACAGAATGCTTAGGGAATAACTAAAGTGGTTCGTAATTAGCTAAGAAAATAAATTGCCTAAGGATAAGTAAACAGAAGTATGGATGCTTTAGGCGACAAACTAACATCCTGTCACTATTGTTACTATGCTACGTGTAGTTGTCATAGCTTTGTGTATGTAACGTTTCTTATGGTTTACCTACCCCATATGGAAATACAGGCGTGATTGTTGTCTGTTAAAAATCAGAAAGTCTATAGATAACGTCTAAAATAACAAAGCTCATTTCATATTCAATTCCATATGTCAGTTTCATATCTCATTTTCTTTTCACGATATGTATATACAAGTCAATGCGACATATATGTCTGTCGCTGGTTCGCCTCCCTTCAAAGAACACCGAGCCATAAAACCGAAGTCAAATCGTTTTATAAATGGCATAAACATTTGTACCAGTTTATGATCAAGCTTGCTATAATATACGTTGTAAGTTACATAACAATCCAATTAATTATTCGATAGAAAATAATTAATTTAATGAACTATTTAATTGCTCTAATGATTTAGAGCTCTAGTCTCCGATTTTAATTATAAAATTAATTGAAACAACATTTATCGATTTACGAGAGAAATTTACTGTTGTGTCAAGACTAATAAGGTAGGTTTCAGTTTAATTGGTTCGGTCTTTGTAAGTTAAACTTTCTGAAAGATTGTCAAAATCCGGTGAGACTCAAGTGAATGAACAGATGCGAGTTGCAAATTAATCGTCATCATCATCGCCATCATTCCATAACGGTATATTGCAAGACACCTCTTCCTTGGCATTCCACGCCACACATAACAGATAATGTATGGGTGTTCACTTTCCCTGGCTCAAGTGAAGATAGATTAAATATAGGGAACGGCTATTTATCACTTTAATTTGCTAACCCCGCGTAGTTTACGCAGCAATTAATGCTATCATAAAGTAACATTCACACTTGTATGCTGTTAGGCCCGTTTCACACCAGCGGGTCGCAGGGCATAGGCCAGTGGCTTTCCTGCCCTGTATCCATGGCCTAGTGCAAGCTTACTGTTTCCGAAGATATCGCTTGCATACACGCTAGTTGCCGTGCTAATGTCAACAGACGGAGACAGCTCAGACAGCAGAAAACCTGTGTGAAATATCGTTTAGAATCTAAGCCTTGCATTATGCAAGTTTTACAACCATAAAAGAAATATCGATCGTAAACAAAAGATTACGAAAACTGATCACATACGGCATTTCCGCTTTCAATACTAATAAAATTGCTTTATCTATCTAGGTATCTAACTTTTAACCTAAATGAAAAAGCCCGTCTATTTTCCCAAGCTTTCTTACATTTCGCGCCATAAATTTGTCAATAGAAAGTGTCAAAGTGCCGCCACCGTGGGCGTCCATTAAAGTATTTACAAACTTATCTAGGACGGTGTCAAACGCAGGAACTGCTGTCGATTCCTACTATGTCGAAGCCTACCGTTTGATGACAGCGCCACGGGTGGCTGCAAAGATAAATTTGTGAAGCTATTGGTATTCCTACTGCGCTGCGTTCCGTTCCGCGCATAGACAATGTTTGGACTTTTACTTTTTAGCTATTTGCACTTTTTAAAGCTAGCCAGTAGGCGGAGCAAAAGTAGCCATTTATGGCAGGCCTTGAAACATGCGTCAAAAATAACTTTAAATTATATTTATTTATGGATGCAATGTAAACTTTTACGATGTTATTGACAAGGCAGTATAATCTACTACTTTAATGAAAAAGCCTGTTATATAACCTTAAAATTGATTATTTAATATCGTTAACCCCCACCGAAATGGAAAGCCTTAAACAATTCGACAAAAAAATGAGGTGTTTAATAAGAAGCAGTTTATTTTTACGAGTCTTGTGTACAGAGTAATTCAATTTCTTATCCGATTAAGTTTTATACCCGCCGAATAAGGGTTGTGCGAGTAATTTGCCGAAATGCCTCGGGAGGCGCTTATTTTTTAAATTACACCAGGAAGCGATTTTGGGTTGAGATTGTTTTAACGTGGTTAACAGTGAATTACTCATGACTCAACAACGGATTTTTGTAATTATTTCAACCGTTACTCACTTGTAATAATGTTGAAAATTACTAAACAGAATGTAATTTGGTATTAAAACAGGCCACTCTTAACTCGCTTTTGTCATTTTGATTATATACTGACTTATCCCAAGACTAAATTATAATGTTATTTGGTTAAATCTAACGGGTATTTGAGGAAACAGTAACCAGGCTCATCAAAATACCACTTTCAGTTGCTACTCTTTCACTTGTCAAACTTAACTCATCAACAGTTTTTTTGACAATGCTACAATGGACCAGAATCCGATTCATTTCCGGCCTGGGCTAGTAATGGCGGCATAGTAATGAGCAGTAAGCGGCCTCTTGCTGGATCATCACTCACTCGGATAGGCCCTGCGCAGACGACAGACTATCCGCGACGGACTTTTTAGTCTGTGAAAATAGAACCTAAGGAATTATATGCAGTAACGTACACGACGCGCAAAAAGTCCGGCGCACAATGCATACAATCCACGCAGACTTTTTGTGCGCCTCAGACTCGATCGTACAAAAAGTCTGTCGTCTGCGCTGCCCATACGGGAAGCTGCGCGGGCGCGTACGAAAGGTCGGAGTTAGTGAGAATACTAACTACTGGCGTCACTTCGTCTGGGCTGGATTAGTTCTTCAGTAGCCTGGGTGTTGCTGATGTGAGCTATATCGTGGTATTGTGGTAGTACATTGAAATTTCATATAGCATAGGTACAATAAAACATGATATCCGCTATCCTATTTGTTTTTGACTAGGTATGTGTTCATATACTTAATAGTGATGACTGGGTTCACATTAATTATAGTTCGTAGGTTAGTTTATGGAACAAATATGGGACACAAATTATTGGGATCATAAAATTTGCCGAGTGGGTCTTATGATGTCATGCAACATTTTACTGTGTAGTGACATCACTCGGAACTACAAAGTATTGTTTCCTCGTCATTTCTTATTTATTAGCTTGTAGCTATTTTCCAAGAAAAATTACCTAAATAACTTTGCTTACCTAATTGCTTCCCAATAACCACCAAAAACAGGAGCGCGGCCGCCCAAAACGCAGCTTTCTCTCATCGTTTCTGTGCCACCTGCTAATATCAGCTGATCTGTTGACCCGCGGAGAATGCTCGGCTCAGCGCTGCCACCGGCGATACCGATTAGAGAGGACCCCTTACATGGCTTGCGAACCGACTCTTGAGGGTGCAAGTTGATACCCGCTGACTTTCTGCCAAGTTTCTTGCGGCGCATTCTTCTTGGCAATGATGGTCTTTCCGAAGCGCTGAAAGACTCGAAAATGACGTTTAAAATGCTCTTAGGAGTCTATTTGCAAACATAAAGTTTTGAATTTTGAATTTCTTAGCACGACAGATCGCGAGTAGTGATGCAAAAGAGATAGACTACAGGTGTCACTGTCTTACTAGGAACGCCAGAAAGTGACAGGTAGCTCATCCTGCGCGCGAGACGAATCAAAAGTTGTTGTGCTAAGCTTACTGACGATACGCAACATTCCCAACAATCCCAAATTATATCTTTTTCGTAGAAGATAAGTCACTAAACTAGTAACCATTGACCCAGTATTCGTCTGCAACCGGGTTCTAAAATCATGACTGCTGCGACCAGATTCTTTCCAAGACGTAGCCGGGTTTCAACTTGTACTTTAATAGGCTACGGCTTAAGGCCCAATGAACGTCACTGATTAGACCCGCAATTTAGCAAACAGTTTTATAGGTGCCCTTAAGTGCTTGGCAAAATAATGGGGTCAGTTGGATGTTTAGTTAGCGCAAACATTACTGTCGGAAGGTTCTATCTCCCCGATCGTGAGGACACTGGGTTTTCTTCGAAAGTGGCTGTTAACTTTTTTAATCGTCTATTCAAAAAGGGGGGCTTTGTATGAGTGTCTTGCACATTTCGATAAGTTTTTCGTGATGGCAAGTCTGATTGTGGCGGTTATGTTATTAGCCAGATTTGAACATGGGTAAGGCTCAAAAAAATTGTACATAAATTAAGGGTTAATAAAAACAAAATCACGATCGCGTCACGTGTGTAACGAAAATTACCTATACAAAATGTATGGGTAATTGTCGTAACACAAAAGAATCAATTAACTTTTGTTTTTATTAAAGCCCTTAACTATGTACAATTTTTTTGAGCCTTACCCACATAAGTACCTAGTTGATCAGTTAATTTTGAAACTAAAATGTCCGGCTGTTTTGAATTTTTCATATTAGTTTATGCCCTTAATTCTGAACCCTCAAACACTAAAATTAAAAAAAATCAAGTTTACTAAGTCACAGTAAACAGTGAAAGTTGAACAAACCTTAGCGGAACGTATCATGATCATTGACAGTATCCTCCACGGAGGTTCCACTTCGTTATGATCTACGATCTATAGATCAGTCCGATCCTTAGCTCGTTAGGCTTCGGTAAATAAACAAGCGAGGCAACAATGCGCTAATCATATTTCTTGCTCGTCCGTCATGTTTGCTGCGCGAGCGCTGAACTCGGCAGCGTAAGGCGCGCTGTCCACTAGGCCATTTATTGCTGCTATTCGTAAAAGATACATGTATCCTGTAGACTAAAATGGAGTAGGCAGAGCAGTTAAAACCATGACTATTTCATGTGACATCCACGGAAGAAATGGGAAGAAACGACGCCTTTAGTTTGTTACGTTAGGGAATAACGCCACTGTATCAAGAAAGCAACAATACGCGGCGAGCCCAAACAATGCAATAGGAAAATTAGAATTTTTAAGCTATTTAGGGACACTGCGCCCGCGCAGCCCACTGCCCAGTACCTTTAGGCCCTGCGCAGACAACAGACTATCCGCGACGGACTTTTTAGTCTGTGAAAATTGAACCTTTGCAGTAACGCACACGACGAGCAAAAACTCCGGCGCACAATACATACAAACCATGCAGACTTTTTGTGCGCCGCAGACTCGATCGCACAAAGTCTGCCCACTGCCCGCGTACCCTTACCAGCCCACAGCGATAATTGCGAATCACAGTGATGGATGGCGGACGGTGAAAAATATCTCAATTCATTATCGGCTCCGGACGCGGACTAATCATCGCTTTTAAGCAACTTTGTGGTTTACGACCCGTGGGGCTTGGGTCAAGCGTGTCATTTGTTTCAGCAGATCAAGGTTTGAGTTTGGCATCTGTGATGTACAGTCAGCACATATCTGACGAAATAAGGCTGCATAAATATCTGATACGACTCTATTACTAGGGGCAGTAGGACGTGTCAGATATTTTTGCACGCTCCACTGTGGCCAATGTTATTGTTATTGCTGATGATTGTTGGTTTAGTTCGCGGCTGAGGGATAGGTGTCGCTGTTCCCAAATTTACGTTGGTTGACGCTGTGGCTACTTAGATGTATGAAATACTAGCTTTCCGCCCGCGGCTTCGCCCGCGTGGAATTCGGTTATATTGCGGTATAAAGCGAACATTCTCTCGGAAACATCATTTTTTCCGGGATAAAAAGTACCCTATTATTTAATCCGGACTTCTTTTTTTACGTCTGCAAAATTTCGAAGCAATCGGTTCAGTAGTTACGGCGTGAAAGCGGAACAAACAAACAAACTCACTTTCCGTTTTATAATATTAGTAAGGATACATACCTACATACATGACGCCTGTATTCCCAAATAGGATTGACAGAGCACACAAAACCTTACATAGTCAAAGCCATGACTGTTTCACGTTTCATAGCCACTTTTGTACAATTTCAGCATCATAGTTGAAATTTGTATGATAGTGAGACGTTGATACGTTGCTGGCCCTTCGCTGAAATCGCTTAAATCGTACGGACACCTTTTTCCTTAGTCCTCTCTTTCTCTTACGACATCCGCGAAAGAAAAGAAATGGTATTATTATTGTAACTGGCGATAGATAGCCTAAGCTATGTGTCACCCCGTGTGGTGCCGGGTTAGAATAGCACCTCCCCCTTTCTTCCCGTGGGTGTCGTAAGAGTCGACTCTGGGAAAGGGTTAGTGTATTGTGGGCGATGGGCTAGCAACCTGTCACTGCAATATCATGTTTAACCATCTGGTAACCCTAAAAGTGGCATTGGATTTTTAAATTCATGTGCTCTGCCTACCCCTCTTGGGAATACAGGCGTGAGAATATGTATGTATGTATGTATGTGTCACCATTTCTCTCACCTATATTCAAACTTAAAGTTAAACTAAAATGCCTAGGACAACCCCATTTGGGAACACAAGCAAGCATGTATGTTTGTGAAAAAAGGGTAGTATCTTGACCCTACATACAACAATCCTAGGCTTTCCCACGCGCCCGCAAGGCCGCTCACGACTCGTTGCGAAACATAGTATATTGATTATTTGTATTACACTTGAAGTTAATATTGGTTTAACATACGACTCGTCGGGTCACGAGAGTGTTAACTGAGTTTGGAGATGTTGCTCAATAGAAGGATCGAGGTCCAAGTTACTGGCTTTTTTCTTGCTCTTCAGTCGTATTTGCCTAAAATAATATAAAACGCGAGAAAATATTACATTAGTTTCAATTTTCAATATCTGCAAGATAAATGACTTAGCCTTAACCTATTAGAGGTAGTCCAGAATTCGGATTTGATATTTACCGCCAAGTATTCTGGGAAGGAAAACACCGTGAGAAAATCTGCCCACAGCGGCAAAATATGTAATTCAATGTTGTGTTCAAGTCTTTGATCAGCAGTGCGATGTATTTGAGCTGGATTATTATTATTTACTAGAGACAGTAGAGACTATATTCGGAATCCGCCAAGTAAAATTACAGAATACAGTAGCAACGTTAGTCATTGTGTCGCTAACTACGAAAATCCCATACACCAGTGATGTCGCAACAAGACGTCTACAAACTGGTATCTTATTGAAACACATGTCATCGTAGCTACTTCAGAATTAAACGCACTCGTGCGCATCAAGACGGGCAACACTAATAAAAATAGCCTAAAGCAGATGTTGCATCCAAAAACTGACAACACTGAAATAACTCGCGTAACAATCGATTAAAAACCACTTTACCGGGACACGACTACACCTTACGCCCATCGATTTAAAGTCCATTCTTACGTAACCCGCCTGCACCGTGGTGGCTTACTTGCGCGCGCAGCTGACATTTCGGCACCTGCGCCCGCGCATCGCTAAACAGGTGTAATTAAATTTAATACTGAGCAATATGAAATGGCATTGTGAGAACGTAATTATGCTCGAGTCGATTCAATAGATGCTTAACGATTTTAGGTATTGAGCAACTATTTGTAACATCATCTAGGTTTGGATGCTCTTGATGTCTTGCTTTGTTCATAGATGAACTTTGAAAATACTTTTAATTTTGTGCTAAATGGCAAGATGCTTCAAAAACATTTATGTTACTTACACCATTGGTGATTTTAAAAAATCGAGACGAATGGAAAACATGGGTGGGTCTTTGCCTAACTGTGGGACACAAAACCCAAGCTTTTAATGATAGGTAACAATAACACCATTTCTATTTATCTTGAAATCTAAAATTGCAAATACTGGCCCGAAACGAAAACCAGTTAGTTTTGTCCATGTGACGTTTTGTGCGCTCTGTCTGCTTATTTTGGGAATACAAAAGTAATATTTCCGTGCTTCGAAGCAACTCTGCAAGATATTTCGAATAATTTGTATTGCCGTAAAGACTGCTAAACTAATAATTTTAACGGACAACCATATCCAAAGCTATTACCAGTAAAATCCCTCGCACTCCGCATAAATAACTCGGCAAAGATTAATCAAGCAAAATAGAAAAGACACTTTATTCAAAACAGCTGCGAATCTGCATAATTTGATGAGTTCCATCTAAGAGTAATTAAAAGTGTCGCAGTAAATCATGGCGGACGAAAGTGAATGAGCGATTAAGGCGCGTTTCCTTGCGCAAGAGCAGCGGGCGCGCGGTGTTGCCAGGAACGCGTTGCGCTTTTACTGATGTTGCTGGGATTAATTGACTACCGTTGTAATTTCAGTTTTTACTCTTTTTTCAAGCATTCCTAAACGTCACACCTGCATACCTAAACAAATTAGGCTGATCACACGATAGGATATCGTAATAGAAGTATTTTAGTGACAGATTACTAGTCTATCGCTTGAAACCTTGTTACATGTAAATATTAAATACTCATGGTTGATTTTGGCAGGGCTCATAGTATTTTCGCACTTGCAAAAATCCACAAAAACACTTTAGTAATTGTCTAAGTATCTGCACTTAGAATTATGAAACAACTGCCGGCTTTGCAAATGCGTTTGACAAACATTTTTAAGGTTTCTAAGGTCAATGGCGAAAGTATATTTTCACAAACCAAGCCTACATTCCACCGAATCCTTTTTTCGTACTAACATGATTTAGACTAGACGATATTTCTGAATTTACTACCTACATAAAGATATTTAAGGCAATTGGAAGCTAGCGTTTGATCTGTTGTTAGCTAACCTCAGTATTCGCCTTTCTGTCTAATACTATAACAAAAACACGCTATCGTAAATCTCCACGATGTTGTGCGCGTGCGACGAATGTGTATCATTCAGCGATTTCCCATTCTGTCACGGCTGTCATGCCATTGTGTCATTGAAGACATGTGACACCCATGTACAGATAAATAGATTGGCGTAGAAGCTGTAGACACTCGTCACCCACGTAATAGTAGTCGATTATACATACATCCGTCCGTGTGGTGTCGTATTTAGAATAACACGTCTCCATTGCTTTCGTGGATGTCTTAAGTGGCGGCTAAGGCAACAGGTTAGCAACCTGTCACTATAAAAAAAAAGTGCAGCCCACGAAACGTAATGTTTTTGTCTATCTAGCATTTCATGCACTCTACCTACCCCTTATTTATATACATACATCGGTTTCGCGGGGGCAAAAATGTACCAGAGCTAGTGCTTAACTAAAAATCGACTAAGTTTATCGACATTGATAAAAATATTTTTTAACCATTATTATCATTACTTTTGCCCTATGGTATCGGGATAGAATAACATCTCTCCATTTCTTCTGTGGATGTCGTAAGAGGCGACTAAGGAAGTAAGTTTAGGTAGATTATGCTTTAGGCGTCAGGCTAGCAACCTGTCACTATTCTACTTCTTCTATCTTTGCAAACCTTAAACTAAGCTAGAAGTGGCTGCGAAGCGTGATATAGCCATAATAATGGTTTTGTCTATGACACGTTTCGTGTGCTCTGCCTACCCCATTTGGGAACAGGCGTGACTGTAGGTATGTATGTATGCATGTATTATCATAATTGAATACGTTTACTATGTGCAAACCTCTTGATTTTATATTATGAAATTTTTATTAAATATTAAAGAAATGAATTCCTCAAAAAGTTTATTTTTGTGTATGTAGTTTTCATCTTATACAAATTCTTGAAATTATACAATGGTTGTACGTCATTTTTATCGATATCAACTAATAAAATTCGTTTAATGTGTCCTCGCACTACTAAACGTCAGTACAGATTTGCCCCCGCGAAACCGATGTATGTTTATATATCATGCGTATATTTTAAAATGGGGTAGGGAAAGCACACGAGCCGTTAGGTAGGTACAGTCAAGAAAATTGATTACTGTGCCACTTTGTACCTTTTCACAAGAAATGTCACTGTGACATACCATTTCTACTAATCAAAGCAATATGAAACTCACTATGAAAAGGTTCAAAGTGGCAGAGATATAAATTTCCTTGACTGTACAAGTGAAAATCGAAACTATTTCACGTTTAGCTTTTTGATTTTACGACATGCAATCAGAGATAACATTAAGTAAGTACAAGTTCGTGGAAAATAATTTCCTCCGAACTAAAGGATGTCTCCACAAAGTTTAAGCTTTAGCAACAGTTTAACTGCGCTGGCAACACCGATCATAAAACTTGTATGCAAATTCAGTAATGGACAGCGTTTGGGCGGCGCCCGCGCAGCGGCTTCGCGCTCCTTTTGCGGCTCACTTCATTTATAATCATACTAACTGTTGCACGCGTCTCCGTCTACGCGGAATACGCCTCTCAGAACTTTGATAATTCTCATGGTGACCATACGAGTACCTACCAGTGTGTAAAGCCCTGCGTAATATAAGCAGCCGTACATAGAGCTCAACTTAATAAAAATTTAAAAATCTGTAAACATTAGAGATGAAAATGATTTATTTCAGACCAAGACCCGTACTAGTACAGTCATTTCGTACGAAATATAGAGGTTACCTGAAAAGTTTTCCGGGAATTTTGAAAATTGCAAATTTTATAGATTTTGATGTGCTCTTTCCGAATTTCAACTTTGCAACCTCGTATTTTTGCCGCTCACTCCGCCATATTGCAAAAATGACGCGTAAAAGCAGTTTTTTGACAATATCTCCTGCCTGACTCATTTTACGATAAAACAGTCTATTACATAATAAAACTAGAGACAATTGCCTACAGTTTATGTCTTTTTTTTTTTATAACGTCAATAGTTTTGGCGTAAGAGCGCCACGACAATATTGTCCAATCCTTACCCAATGCCTTGTCATAGTCTAGGCGCCTAGCAAACATGAGGGTGGTATTGGAAATGCCGTACACTCTGTTCGCTACTGATGGCATGAACTGCTATGACATTTAAGTCAATGCGTGCCTCAACATACATACGCGACGCGCTACAGTGCATGTTAGTAGCTTCATCAGAACTGAATATATTATGTTTAAATTGGACCCCCTGTGTTTCCAAAACTGAGTTTTCCCACGATAACCTATGGCTTTTCTCGAAACTCGAACTATTTCCGTAACAAATTTAATAAACAACCGATCGACAGTTTGACTTAATCGTATTAGAAATAAGACAGATACTACGATATAAGCGTAGTCGTTTTTCTAACTCACAATATTCATACTCGCGAGAAAATAGTGACTTAATCCTAAATCTTAATCATATTTGGTTAAATTCGCCGTTATCCATCGATAGACCGAATATTGGGACATGTCCCGGCAGCTGACGTCTACTACCAGTCTACGGCGTGATCTCCCGCGCAGGGACCTTGACTAATCCAAGCTATTGCCTCCAATTACTCGAGGAATGCTATTAGGCATTACCTGATAAAGATTAAAGCCTTCTGTTGCGAGCTACTCTTTGATGAGATTTAATAATTACCGGCTAATTTCGCGGTTAGACAGATGATAGATAATTTTAATGAATGTCGTTTCTTGCTGATGTTTGATAGCTTTTCTTCTAAGCTGTGGCTCGATCTTGGAGATGAGATTGTGGTTGCGTAGACGAAGATTGCGTATTATTACAAAACAAAGATTGTAGACTAGCGACTTAGAAAGAAAGAAGGAAATACATTTATTCGCACAATTTAACATTACATACCTACATGACGCCTGCATTCCCAAATGGAGTTGATAGAGCCTATATTTACAAACAAAACCATGACTAATTGGTCGCCTAAAATGTACCTTAACCTGCATCCTTAGTTGCTTCTCACGACATCTACGGCAGAAATATTACTCTTGATTTAGTCTAAAAAATAAATCTGAAACTAATAGTAATTTGATGCTGTGCTTGCGATAAAATGATTCCAAACTGGGCCAAAAGGGCCGCAGTCAACGTAATGTTGCTGCTGCTGTTTTTCAAGTGCAACCCTAGAAACTTAAAACAAAAATTAAACACGCAGATTGCAGGCCGTTGCCAACACTTTAAAATACGCATCACGAACGAACAAGAAAAAAGAAATAACATTAATAAATACCTTTACCTATCCAACGTAACCTTAAAGTTACGCTAATGTCGCTACGATGCGTGAAATACTTCATGAATACTTCATGGTTTTGTCTAGTAGTGTTTCATGTGCTCTGCCTAGTCCTAGGAATAAAAGTGATGCATGTAGGTATGTACTCTCATTCTAATCTAATACTACTCGGAAACATTGTACCAAACAAATACTAAATTCCCAATTAGCCATAATCATTTCAAAATGCAACGTTTGAGTCCAATATCGCCGTATAACTTCCTCAACCTCTTACCTCACTTTTACGCTTACTTTGACTACCGACTCCAACCAACCGACGTAAGGTTCATATTGGTAGTGCGTAGTTTTATAAAATGCGAGGAGTTTAATGCGGGATAAGACCCAATCTCCCGCCATTACGGGTGATTGCGTATCGGCGCGCGCGCACAAAGACGCCGCCGGGACGTGGTTTTAGTCCCGTGGGATGGGGTATCTAGCCTCTGCTATAAGCTGTAACTGTTCTTCCTTGGTTGTAGTTTTCCTTGGGGTTACCATTTTGAATAATATAGACGCCTGTTTTCCCAAATGTGGTAGGCAGACACGAAACCCTATATAGACAAATCCATGCATGACTATTTCACGTGTTGTAGCCGCTTCTAGCATTTTTGGGTTTTAAGTTCAGAGGTACTATAGTAACAAGTATTTACGATATCCACGGAAGAAATGGAAAGGTGTTATTCTAAACAAGATACTACACAATTTGAATTATGTATTTATGTTTTTGGTAATCTTATCTTACTAATATTATAAACGTGAAAGTTTGTGAGTATGGATGGATGGATGTATGGATGGATGGATGGATGGATGTTTGTTACTCCTTCACGCAAAAACTACTGAATGAATTTTCATGAAACTTTACAGTAATGTAGCTTATACATCAGAATAGCACATAGGCTACAATTTATAAAGATTTTGTTTGAATTTTCCAAAATATGACGATAAGTGTCGAGAAAGTAGGTAAAAATCTAATGTCGGCTGGCTATTCTGGCGGGCGCTTCCTAATAATAATTCCGAAATCTCTTCTGTGTTAGCCCGAATTTAACGCGTGCGAAGCCGCGGGCAGAAGCTAGTACGTACATAATTATCACGTTCTCGTCTGGTATCTTGTTGGGAATAGCACCTCTCCATTTCTTCCGTGGATGTCGTAAGAGGCGACTAAGGAGATTAAGATATGTTTTAGACGACAGGCTAGTAACCTGTCACTATTGTGCCTCTTTAAAAAATATGCTAAAAGCGGCTTCAAAATAGTCGCGATTTTGTCTACGTAGCGTTTTGTATGGTCTGCATAACCCATTTGTTAATACAAGCTGGATGTTTTTAAGTGTATGTAATCATCTGGCCTGTGTAAACGGGGCAGGCAGAGCACTTGAAACGCTACATGTAACCCTGACCAGTGAAGAAAAGATAGTTTTCTCTCGCTACATTGTCGTCGAAACACCGCAACTGGTATTTCAGGAATTCCTGCTTCAGAAACCCTACCTAATTTACCCATTGGAGTCCCGACTTAAAGTCTAAGTCTTAGACATTCCTACACGGAGCCACGCGTGTTTCTGAACGGTGCAAAACGAACAAAAGTAATTACGCAACGGCTCAAACCGGGAATATCCTTTTCTGAACGTAGCTTCGGGTGTTTTTTTATCACGTACTGCGGTCGGCTGGCTAGGCGGATCGGGTTCCTTGCCTAAGCCTTATGTAGGGTTCCGCAGCGTTAACATGTACCATATTAAGTCGTTATCTACTGTCTCGGTTAGGTGATTAAAAATACATTGAAGTTTTCCTTCGTTATTCATTAATTAAAATATACCTACAGTGATAACCCGTGTGGTGTCGGGTTTAGAAGATTTTCCTTCTCTTCTGTGGATGTTCTAAGAGGCGACTAAGGGTATTGGTTCAGGTATGTTTTAGGCGCCAAGCTAAAACTATAGCCATGTGAAATAGTTATGTTTTTTTTCTATGGAATGTTTCTTGTGATTTGTCTACCCCGTTGAGCATACAGGCGCAATGCGCTCTATTATATATTACCCCAGGATTTAGAAATGAGTTTGGAGGTAATTATTTTTACTTACTTTGCTTCGTCACTTTTAACTCCCGATGCAACAGAATTCTTTATTCCACCGACGAGAGCCGTGGCTCTTAAATTTAAGAAGAAGTAAGAGACAATACTCATTGTTGTCTTCTTTCTCTTCCACTGTGGGCCACGGAATCCCTGCTTTTAATTCGCGCTTTTGATTTTTTTTTTAATACCTCTTTGCGGTGGACGAAGGAAGTCTATTATGACGTCGCGACGACGCGCTGCGGTCGCGATATGGATTACAGTTCCCATGTGTCGTCGGGAAGATGTGTTTTTTGCTCGGTCACAGTGTACGTACCTATTATACGTCCTTCTTGGAAACACACCTCGTTAGCTCGCTCTTAGTGCCGACAGATAAAGTTTAATGTAGAGTTAAATGTATGTATGTAAAGTTAAATGTGGTACTTACAATTAAGAGCAATTTTTCGCAAATACCCCAGGCAGAGCATGAAATGTTCTAGTCAAAAGCAGCGTCGCTGCATCTTTAGTATAATTAAATGTTTAACATACATACATACATACATACATACAATCACGCCTGTATTCCCAAACGGGGTAGGCAGAGCACACAAAACGCTACACAGACAAAACGATGACCATTTCACGTTTTGTGGCCACTTCTAGCATAATATTTTTAAGGGTTTGAGGTGGCAGGTACAATAGTGACAGGTTGCTAGCCTGTCGCCTAAAGTATACCTTAACCTATGTCCTTAGTCGCCTCTTACGACATGTTTAAACAAGGATACATATATTCGCCGGCATTTAACACGGCAAGATTTAAAGTACTGGGGGTTAGTTTGCGTAACGCTTTTCAATGGAAAAAGTCTATCCCCCTTCTTAGAATCCTGTCATGTTTGATTGAACTGGCACTGGACTTCTGTTTTCCTCGTCGCCGTAAAGCAAAACGATATACGAAATATCTGTATAGTTTAAACGTGTCTATACAAGCCACGGTATTTCACATCTTAACTGGGCGATTATTCGAGCGTTTTAACCGTCTCATTCATCTGGCCAGATTTTATATGAATCTGCTGCAAATTTTGATATCGTTTTTGACTATTTGTTAAGTATGCCTGTTCCTCTAATAGTTGACTAAACGACGGTATCAGAATATTCTTTCATTTTTACAGAAAAGTGTCCAGATGAATGAGACGGTTGAAACGCCCGAATAAATGCCCAACTACATACCTCTCTCAATTCAGTCTGACTGCTGTCTCCCCAGTACAGACCAATAACTACACCCCAAACACATCGGCTCTTAAACGATCTACTTACCATCGGCCGATAGCGATCGGCTGCGTGCGGCGCGTGCGCGCCGGTCACGCATCGCCACCGATCTTGATCGTGAACTGTCGCTGTTATTTGTTCCTTATGTAACTGATTTGGATCGCATGGGCTTACCGGTGTTACCATGCGTGGTCCATGATTTCTATGAGGCCCTGCGCAGACGACAGACTATCCGCGACGGACTTTTTACTCTGTGAAAATAGAACCTATGGAATTATATGCAGTGATGCATACGACGCGCAAAAAGTCCGGCGCACATTGCATACAATCCACGCGGACTTTTTGTATCTCGCAGACTCGATCGGACAAAAAGTCTGCCCCTGAAGCTTTTCTGGAATAAACCAACTGTTGCTCATTAGGAACAAGAGACGAATTTCAACACAAATACATTAACATTCCCAAATGGGGTATAAATCACAAGAAACGTTACATAGTCGAAGACTCCACTTTTTACAGCAACGTCTACGAAATTTTAGATGGTAACTTAGCGGAAAGAGGTATAATAGTGACAGGTTGCTAGCCTATCGCCTAAATACCTAAAGCATACCTAACCATACCTAAACCTTAGTCGCCTCTTACAAAATACACGGAAGAAATGGAGAAGTGTTATTCTAGACCCGACACCACACGGTCTCCTATTGAATGTGCTGTAAATCCCTCCTATTTTGTAAGATTACCAATTGAGACAAGTACAACATAATCCTAAGCTTCCAAACACGAACTACAGAAGCCATGCCTGAAAGAGCAATAAGGCCAACCATATTAAACTAAGTCCCTTCACGACTTAATATCCAATTCACGACAAAAACCACCATTAACATCATAAACTCATGATCCAATTCTATAACACCATCAAGCGAACATGTTCCACCTTATTGCCCAGAGTTAAATACCGTCGAGCGGTATAAGCTTGTAGTTAAGGTGCTTGACTTAAAGGTTTGCTCATTTGCCTCAATTGCTGAGACAATCGACGCACGATTTGCAAGTGAAGGTGATGACAACTTCTGTGATGAAATTGTTTCTGTTGATCGTGGTGGATGGTTGAGAGAACAGCTGGTAAATTAAAACGCTCGTTCCCTAAATATCAGAATTGCAAAATACTAGATTGCCGACATACCTGCTTATCAAAATATCAGATTCCCGGAAAACCAGATTTTCTTTATATGTACTATATTCGTTTTTATATCGAAACAGCTTTTGCGAGCCTCGTGTTTTCATTATCTGGTATTAGAGGAATTCGGTTTTAAATGGAACATGGTGTATTCAGAACATGGTACTTTACAAAACTTTTATAAAAACGAACATAGCATAAAGAAGTGACTATTTCACGCTTCGCAGTTTGGACACAGAAGGAAGAGGTATATAGTGACGTGTTGCTAGCCTGTCGCTTAAAGCATACCTAAACCTATTTCCCTACTCGCCTCTTATGTCATCCAGGGACGAAAACGAGAAGTGTTAAATACACAGGTTGTTTTTACAAGACCATTTAAGATTTATAATTTTAGACTACGAGTATTTTATAATCTGTGCTATGGATTAGTTATAGCACTATCTAGTAATCATCAACTCGTTATAAAGTGTTATCAGAGTTTCCAACACTTGCATTCTTGACTTCGGTTGTTAAAAACTTGTAATTAAATGAAAATCTTTGTAATTTCATAATTTTCAAAATGCATGTCTTGAGCAGCGTCGTAGTACAATTACGCTCGCAGCAGAATGCGCACCGGCAGTGTGCGCCTGCGCACGAAAGCACCAATTACCTGACATCTTTTCTGAATTCCTTTGCATTTTTACCGAAACCTCAACATGCTTCTACATTATGTAATGAGACAAGTGAAAAGATATTTTAAAAACTGGTGGTGTTTGCCCTTTCGGTGCATGATGTTGTCATTGGGGGTGATGTTTGCTTAACCATATAAGCATATGCTTCTGTTTACGAGAGCTAACAGAGCCTAAGAATTTACATCCAATTACCTAGTATGTGACGTTATGTTTTAGTTGTTTCGTTACATGGTTATAAAACATTAACTAATGAGTTATTGGATTCTTGCAAAATTAGCCGAATTGCAAATGGTTTTGACTAACATGAAAGAATCTTTCGTGTCAATGAGTTTTCATCTATACTAATACTATATACTATATACTATAATATTATAAAGCTGAAAAGTTTGTTTGTTTGTTTGTTTGTTTGTTTGTTTGTTTGAACGCGCTAATCTCAGGAACTACTGATTCGAATTGAAAAATTATTTTTGTGTTGGATAGACCATTTATTGAGGAAGGCTTTAGGCTATATAACATCACGCTGCGACTAATAGGACCGAAGGAACAAGGGAAAATGTGAAAAAAAAACGGGGGAAATTTGACACTATTCCACGCGAACGGAGTCGCGGGCACAGCTAGTAATTAATAATTTGAGCATTTACACTACTCTTGAAATTTTTGAGTCGTCACATCACACATAACTCCACATGAGCCTCCAAGAATCCACCGCTTATATTCAACTCTTTCTTTTTTATCTTTCGGGGTCCACTTTAAACTCATGACCCCCGGTTCTAATGGGCATTCCGCAGGGTCCCTTCCCTTCCCAAATGCGTGACCGATGATAATGAGGGTAGTGATAGCGATGTAATGATAGGGTCCAGAGCACGAATCCTTTGAGAGATCTGTATCTCTTACACTTTCTTTTTTATTTTTGGTGCCTTGGTCCTTAGGAATTTTGATGTGCATCACGATTACTCTCGTGATCGGGGTGATTCTTAGGATTAGGCTTTCTGGTGCGAGTGTAGTCTTTTCAGATCAGCAACTGGCATTGGCATACTATAATTCAATTAAGTAACGATGCCATTTTCTCATGAAAACTTTCTCATGAACTTCCCAAGTTCACTTAAGTAGAACCCTTTAACATTTATTTTCAATTAAGTTTGTCTTACGATAAAACACGGGTTGTATCAACAAAATCTTTATTCCCATTATTCCAGTCCCACGGTAAATCTTAAAGCAATCAAAATCTTTAATAATGTCAGAGTAACCCTTTCTTTTCCTTTAGTTTTGATATAAACTTTCTCAATACTCAATTCCGAACCGTGTCCTGGGCCAATTTAGAGAAGGGTTCACCCAGGAGCGTGTCCAAACTGGTCCCCATCACGTTTTTATCCCGGTCAGGTTTGTTTTTTCCCATTTTTTACCACTAATGACTGTCCGGCGCTGATAATCATAGAAATTTAAAAAGGGACAAAGTGGATTTATATCAACACAGATTGGAACAGACAAATTAAGGGGCAAGTAGCGAGGAGCCGAAATTACCTGGGATGAAGAATATTTTTAACGCTTGCCGTTGAAGGTTGAAGCCGACTTGTTGATTTACTGCTTTAAAAAAAAGGTGTTCATTATAGCCTGTCAGTTTTGCGTGGTTCTTTTCCTCAGGTTTAGATTTTTCTTCAGTGTATCTTGCCTTCAGCTACTTCTCGTAGTCAACAGTTTCAAACTAGTGTCTGCAGTCTAAATAGATGGTTATCAAGCTTTTGTTTAAGACAGTCACGTCACAAGAACTTTAATTTGAGCCCTAATTAAGCACGGCTGACAACTTTGACAAGCCAGAACGAATTGTGACGCCATGATAGACGTGAAGGATAATAAAAGCTATTATTCATCGCGACATGTTTGTTATAGTTATAATTACCGCGCACGCGCGACGGCAACTCTTGTGTGGTGTAATGCCCCTTATTCGTCATATGAGACTAAAGGTAAATGAAATGAACATTACCAAAAGGCCTGGTAAAAAATGTAAGATAAAATTTAAGGAGTCTAAAGGAGATAACAAATTGAATAATTTTTCATCCCTTTTAGGGTTCAGCGTGCATTCTTTATAAGAGAACCTTACGTCGCGAGGTACATTTCGTTTTATGCTTGTTTTTGTTTCTCGTTGTAAATACAAATTACATCAAAGGTTTAATTGATAGTGGTTTACGTCCATTGTAGTTATGTTCAAGTTTTGTTTTTGTGTCTTCATTTCAACTTTCATGCGCTGTAGATATAGTAATCCTTGTTCCAGTTTTTCTAGTTCCATTTCCGTGTCTGGTTTTGACCCTTACTCAGTTTAACTTATGCGTGAAGAAAGTCACGGAATCCTCGAACTACTAATTCTGAGTCGTACCAGGCCAGTTTTTACCGCATATCTCGCATGCTTATATTCCTATCTCGGTTGATTGATGGCCTTGGTCCGCAGGCCCCTCTATAATGGACTTCTGACGTTGATTTAATAAAAACCCTTCATTACAGCATCAAAGAAGTCAGGGTCAGGACCAGACGAATCTCGGCGAGACATTAAATTTGATACTCCGTAATTATTCCGTGCCACGTAAGATCACGATGGTACCTACTGGCAATTAGTGCAACGCTAATGCAACACATTAGAAATTAGAAAGCACTTTCTCGTTATAATCGAGGAAATGATACTCCGAAGTTCTGTCCGAAAGCAAAAACATATCGTAATCGCTTACACGGATCATTGGCTCCTTTATTTTGAGAACATATGTCCGTAATGGTCGACAGAATGCAATTAGAAGACTTCACAATCAGCAATCGCTCACGAGACGCACGATGAGAAGCGGAGCCGCCATTTTGAAAATATTATTCCGCAAATGCAGTTCCCGCACGCACTCGCGAGCGACGCGCCATAAAGGGGTCTTCCTTTTTCTCATCATGCCTTCGATGGATAAATTCGGCAGGCCCAAAGAACATTGTATCTTATACCTTTTTTTAGGCTTCCGAAGTACGACCCTTCGCACTTCGCCCAGTCATTGGGGGGCAATTTGAATACGGTTTCCGTCGCGTTGTCTTTTTAATATGACTGGCGGCTCAGCGGCGGGTTCCAAGAAACTTTGTCTAATTAAACGAATTGCGCTTTAAAGTTGTTCTTTTTACGAAAATATTTGGACAGGTCGGGCGGTCGTTGGCACGCGTCCGCCCGCTGTTGCCGCGGCCATTATTTGGTAAATACATAACGTTGTTAGAACTAACAATGCGGCTTGTTTCTTTATTTAAGCGACGAGTCGCTTACAAACGAGCTTCAGTTGTTTTTGGCCAGAAAAAATTGGGCAAACGTAAACATCACGACGAAATCCTTTTAGGTTTATTCATTGCTTCTTTGACGTTTCCTCCGCGTCTGCATCGTTGATGTGGTAGCTTTACATTTAGGGTTCAACGGCACTGTCAGAGTAATGTCCTCGGTTTTTTCGTCAAGTTCATTGTCTAGCCGAGTGATTACTCTTCATTGTATCACGGGGTCATTACGGGCCCCGGGTATTTTATCTCTAATTGCCTAGAAATTGCTTTCTATTATAATAGAATTTATCTTGAATGTTACTTCGAGAATCAAATTTTCCGAAGATCATTTGAAATCTGTTTTTATCCTTCTCGCCTCGCGTGGCGCTGTCTTTATAACAATTAGATTCCAACGCTTCTCCATTCCGAATAGCTGTTACTTCATCACTATGTTTGAGTTTCTTCTTGTATCCGACAGTGACAGCGGAGCAAGGCCCACGAAGGCTTCTTGACGGATCTCAT
Organism: Adoxophyes honmai; assembly: GCA_005406045.1. NCBI lineage: Eukaryota > Metazoa > Arthropoda > Insecta > Lepidoptera > Tortricidae > Adoxophyes > Adoxophyes honmai. The sequence goes on along the minus strand of BHDV01070698.1, from coordinate 438,898 downwards.
GCGCAGACGCCGACCTTTAGCCCCTAATTGCACCGGTTGTAACCAGGCATCAACAAAAGAATAAACTTTTTAATCAATCACGCTGCGCGGACTCGCGCTGTCTGTTAGTTTTGGCACGTTGCGCAAGCGCGATTGTCTTGTCGGCGCGGGCGCACTGACAAATGATCCGCCATATTGCACGTTACGAATGCGCGGCAACATCAAATTAATAGTTTGCAGTTATTTTTTTATTGGCTTGATGTAATAAGTAATTGTTGCGTGGGATAAATAATGGGGCTTTGTTTTAAGCTGCTCCAATTTTTCTTGTTTGGTGAATTGTTTTCTTTGAAATCAAGGGCGGATCGTGATAGCTCGCACTGTGTGTGGAGCTCATCAAATAATCATCAGAGATAAGTGTTATAATCCGTTCAGAGTCAGGTTTCTAACGTAAGATGGATTTACATATAGTTATTACTATAGAACACACGTATTATGAAGATATGGTGTGCTTCAAGGACGATTTAGGATGGAGGTGACAAAGGACCAGTTAGATCAATTTCAGCTATAAATTGTAGCCATGGCGGTTTTTAGCGTCGACGTACCATTACCACTTATTTAGTACATTCTTGACGTACATTCTGTATATTTTATCGATTGAGAATCAGTAGTTTTTACCAGCCAATAGCTACTAGCATTCATCTGTACAACAATCGTCTATGGAAACGATGTTGCATAGATTTGTATCTGTCCCTGTCAATGCGTTGTCCCAAGCCATATGAATGAAAGGAAACAATTATGCACTTCCTTTTATTCAGCCAATTAGAATAATGCATAAATTTGCAACTCGTTACTTTGCGACCATTCAGTGTCCTTAATCGAACCCTGTATAATATACTACTAAGTATTCCCAACTAGCTGATTGTCTCTGCTTTAGCAAAATTCTGCCTTTTTTTGGTTATAATTTGCGTTGTGATTTGCAAGCGGCTGAGACACAGACTTATATCGAAATAGATCACTGAAGTGTTTGTATCGCGTGCCAAAAGGGAGCCAAAACGGAGAGCAATGCTCTTCCTTTGACGCGATTTCATTTAGTTTACCACTTAGATTAGGTTTAACTGCCTAGAGACAGGACAAGTTGAATAAAGCGGCATCACTTTTGAGTCGGCTTCACTCGTACTGTCAATTTCCATCACTAAAGCGCTCATTTGACGTTACAGTAGGTTGAGAACAAGTAGCACTCGCGGTATCTATTTTGATATAAGTCTGTGGGCTGAGACGTAAAATCATACGCAAAACCGCCCGTCTTTTAGCGGTCTAGTCGAGCTAGCGGTTCGATGGGTAGCGTAAGTTTCCCGCCCCGGCCTCGCCGCTCGGAATGAGAGTCACGTCCAAATTATAACAAACCAAGAACTAATCCAGCGTACAATCAATCATTCGCACATGTCGAGATTGACATTTGCACGTTTGCGTCACGAGCGGGCCGTGACGAAAACTTGTTCCCGGGCAACGAACATAGCCCTCGTGATCTCCAAATGATAGATAATAAGCTAGAACATTGGTTGTGAAATGCGGAGTTCAGGTGGGAAGATAGGTCGAGGTTTTAACAAGGCGAAGACTGTTTTAAGACAATTTTATCCAACAAACTAGCTGTGCCCGCGACTCCGTTCGCGTTGAATAGTGACTAATTTTCCCCGTTTTTTTTCACATTTCCCAATGTTTCTTCTTTCCTATTTGTCGCAGCGTGATGTTATATAGCCTAAAGCCTTCCTCGATAAATGGACTATCCAACACAAAATGAATTTTTCAATTCGAACCAGTAGTTCCTGAGAATAGCGCGTTCAAACAAACAAACAAACAAACCCTTCAGCTTTATAATATTAGTATAGATTGAACTGTCCTGAACATTGTCCTGTACTTACTCCAAGAAATCCAGAAAAACAATTGTGACTAACAGATTATACCAAAGTCCTGAAATAGGACGGACGGCAGTTGTTAACAACAACACATTCATCAACTTGCAAACACATAAAACCGCTTTCCACTTTATATTACACTTGACATAAGCCGGACTGGATTACGCAGCGTTTCAAAATCTAAACGGTAGGTAATAAAACTACAGGGTGTTTGGT
>BHDV01070698.1:345155-436652 GCA_005406045.1 Adoxophyes honmai | reverse complement strand
ACCAAACACCCTGTATAAACCCACCGCTTTTCTTTACACGCTCTTTAAACGACAGCTATATTTTGAAGATGATAGTGACAACAGATCGACATCTCGATAAGGAATAACTGACTAAACAGGCGGCAATTGAAACGAGAGATTGAATCTGTGGCACAAGTTAAACACAAACCATTTTAAGCTTTAAACTTTCCGGGCGCGCGTCCAAAATGGCGGGCTGTCAGAGTGCATAGTGTCGCGCGTTTTCCCGCGTGCGTTTACGGAGTGTGTCGCAATTAAAAAAAACTGCGCGGTAATTACATCAGTGGTGTCGAAAGCTGGGTCCGTAAACGATCTGTCTATGGCATGTCCGCGGGGGCAACGACCGGACCTCCGTGACTTGATTAATTAGGTGCCGCGAGATGCGTGGATCTCGCTCGGACGAAAGTTGCCTTCGTAAAAACGTTTGGCGATTGTTTTAGATGGAATGCGTTGATGTGTTTTAATAGTTTCGCATTGTAATCAACGTTGCTTTTGTTTTTTAAAAGCAGCTCGGCCAACGGTATGATCGCTACTGTATTATTCCGTTAAACATTTTACACCATACGTATAAATTGATGAAAACATCACGACTGTATTCCCAAATGGGGTAGATAAAGTACACGATATAATACATAGAAAAAAGTCGCCAATTTCAACATAATTTTAGGTTTAAAGCTAGATGAAAGGGGTATAATAGTGACAAATTGCTAGCCTGTCGCCTAAAGCATTTCATAACCTTAGTCGCCTTATATTCGCAAATTTGATTGTGATTCTATTATATCCTACTTTTTGTATTAGTCGGATAACATTTGAAGGCACACTCCACACCACACGGTAGCCGACTTAACAATTACTAATGCATATAAAGCAGACAGTTTATAAGCCACAGCAGTGTAGAGTATCGCTAATGGCATTTTAATTCGTCCGTACATTTAAATATTGTTTTTGTCTAATAGTTTCGTTTCTTTGTTCGCAGGTTCGTCTCGCCCGTGTTCAGTGTAACGTATTAACATACCAATAGTAATTGTCTTTAGTCTGTGACCTAGTATTGTCCTGCATTCCTTCATTGTCTTCGCTAATTTCATCACCATTGCTTTGCGTTTGGACAAATTGAAGTCTCCTTCAAAGTAATGTATGCAGGACTAGCTTTTGCCAGCGGCTACGCTCGCGTTAAATTCGGGGTAACACAGAAGAGATCTTGTTAGTCACAGCCCGCATGCCAATTTATAGCTTTTTACGTTGAAAATTGCGGAATCCTACTATTTTTCCTATCGTCATATTTTGGAAAATTCAAACAAAATCTTTATAAATGGTAGCCTATGTGCTATTCTGATGTAAAGTTGCATTAAAATCCATTCAGTAGTTTTGCGTTAAAGAGTAACAAACATCCAAACATCCAAACATCCAAACATACTCACAAACTTTCACATTTATAATATTGGTAGGATAGTAGGATACTGTGGTTAGAAGTTATGAGTGACGTCACGGCGTGGTACGCCTGTTTTTTTAAAACACGGTAGGCAGAGCACACGAAACGTTGTGCAGACAAAACCGTGTTCATTTCACGTTACTCTACCACTTTCAGCAAAAGGTTTATGGTTAGATAAGTTGCTAGAATGTCGCCTAAAGCATACCCTAATTTATATTTTTAATCGCCTGTTACAATAACCAAAGAAGAAATGGACACCACGTGGGGAGGTAAAAACAACTCTAGTATTATTCTTGCCGCGATTCTTTTTTCAAAATGTAATCTGCTGTCTCGTTCATAATTGCGTGCTGTCACGCTCACTCCCGCTGTTGTATGTATTGTACCGTTATACTTGTCGATAGCCAGAGGGTAAAAAAGAGGCAATCCAAAAACTGTTGACTTGGTAAGTAATTTAAATAAATTAAACTCGGAAAACACACAATTATATTGAAGGGGGTATTTTTTATTGAAAAATGAAAGGACTGACGAGATGGACGAGAGTGGTGGTGCGGAGCCCATTTGGCACCAGCCGGCGCGGCTCCTAGATGAAGGGCTATAAACTCGATTTAAGATGCGAGTTACGCATATTTTATGCAGTGCATAAATATTTTAATTTAGTAAACCAGAAATCAACAGCATGTTTTTATTTCAAAAGGTAAATTATTCAAAGTTCATCATAGAACAAAACTGGGGGCAACAATCAAATTCTTATCACACCGATAAGTTGCCCAAAAATGTCATAAACGTCGTGTTATACATTTTCAATTTGCACCAAATGTTGTTCGGAATAGGGTTGACACTTCCATGGCTCGGATGCGTATAAACTGCGCCCGCGCAGGTGACATGATCGATTCAACAGAAGACGATTCGTTGTTTACGAAGTACACGGGTTCACACGATCTCACAATCGGGACCTTAATTAATTCTGATTGATGTCAATGCAACTAGGGTTGTCAACCATCGTGTATAATAAACTTACATACACCGCGCCTATAACCTAAATAGGTTCTTTAGGCAGCTAGGCAGAACGCACAAAACGCTACATTGTCAAAACCACTTCACGATTCTTATCCACGTAGGTTTGATACAACAATGACAGGTTGCTAGTCTGTCGCCTAAAACGTACTTACCTTAACCTATTTCTTTAGTAGCTTCTTACGACATCTACGAAAAAAATAGAGAGGTGTTATTCTAAACCCGACACCCGACACGAAACAAGATGGTTTACATAAAATTAAAAATTTAAATAAAAAAAGATTTAAGATTAAAAAAAAAGTATAATTATCAAAAATCAGCACCCCTAGCACTCAAGTGCAACAATGTAAACGCGCGCGCCGCTGCATCGATTTGACAAATCGCCTCGCCCGCCATCGCTACACGGATCGACGCGATGCGAATCATCGATGACGCGCGTTGTATAATCGATGCTGCAGTCGAATCGGGTGTGGCCAGACATGGACACTGCAAAAACGTGTAGAGTCCCTTTAGTATGTGCATTGATAGTGTAAGAAAGCGTCTTGTCTTTCATGGAACTTATGATAGGTAAGTAGGAGCCATTTCTTCCATGGACATTATGATAAATAGGCGTCTTTTCTTCCAAGGAACTTTTGATAAGCAGGAATCTTTTCTTCTAGGGGATTTCTTATAACAAGGCATATTTTCTTCTAAGGAAAAGAAATCTTATGGTGAGAAGGCGTCTTTTCCTCCAAGGAACACTAATGATAAGTTCTTCTAAGGAATTTCTGGTTACAAGGCGTCCTTTCTTCGAAGGAACTCTTATAATATGATGACATATTTTCTTCCAAGGAAATTATGACGAGTAGGCGCTTTTTCTTCCCAAGGAACTCTTAGAATGTAAAATCATTTTATCTTCCAAGGAACTCTTATGATATGATGCTGTGATATGATACATTTGAATGCCTAATTATGTCCATGACCACTCCTTCGGCCATCCCAGATGTTATCGCGTGCGTTGCGCAAGCGCACTTGTTCTATCGACGATTACGCTAAATCGATTCGGAAACAACGCTTAGAATCGACGCCCCGCGATGCCGCGGAGCGATTGCAAAAAAATTAACACTTATCTATTAAAATAACACTTATCTATTAATATATTTACTTATATTTTAGGCAACAGGCTAGCAACGTGGTGACTATTATATCTCTTTTATGTAGTTTGGAATTTAAAAATTATGTTGCAAGTGGCTGAGAAGCATGAAATAGTCAGAGTACGGACGCTACATAGAAAAGTCCATGACTAATTCAACTTTCGTAGCCACTTCTAGCATATTTTTATGCTTTAAGTTATAAGGTAGCTACCTTAACCTCCTAAGGCCCATGGTCCTTCCTATAGGACTAATGTCAAAATAAGTTTGAATTTTACATGAATGACACTAAGCCTCAAATTCAAACGATCAAAATTTGGTGCTGGGCCTTAGGAGGATAACCATAGTGATAGGTTTGATAGGTGTTTTTTTAGTTAACTACGTGGAAATTGAGAAATGTTATGGATCTAACACAATAACAGCGCGATTAATGCGATATCGTTTATAACGGTCGTGTTCTCATTCAACAATATGTTTAATGGCCGCCATTTTGCAATGTTTGAATGTCAGTGTCGAATGTCGCAACACATACATACAACTTAACTAACTATGAGTGATGATAAAAAATAAATCTCCAAAAAGATAGATTAGGTAAATATCGGTGTTCTTGAAAGATACGTTTGCCGTGTGGTGTCGGGATTAGAATATCACCTCTTTGTTTCTTCCGTGGATGTCGTAATCGGCGACTAAAAAAATATAAGGGTGTATTATAGACGACAGGCCAGCAACTTGTCATTATTAAACTACCTCTTCCATTTTGTTTTCAAACCTCATAATCATGGTTTTGTCTATATCACGTTTCGCGTGCTCAACCTACCCCATTTGAGAACATAGGCGCGATTGTACAGTCGAGTTCATAAATATATGAGCAGACAAATGCCAAATACGTAAAGTTTTGCACCTTATTGTCAATGTCATAAAGGTGTACAGATATTTTTGAACCCTCAGTTTTGCTCATATATTAATGAACTCGACTGTACGTAATATAATGTAAAAAGTATGACAATGTAAATTACAAAGGACTGCGCAAATCAATCATTTTCAGCGAATCGTCACGGATTAACGTTTGAGTCAGGCTTAATTAAGTTCCAACAGAATACAGTTAAAGTGAACCAAGTTCAAGTTGCCAAAATAAATCATTCGAGGCTGCGTGATGAATGCCCGACATCATTCATACGTGCCTTTTTTGCAAGGTCAACGAACCGCCTTAGTGGGAGCCTCCTGAAGAAAAACTCTAAACGTGCGCCACTTGAAATTGTATTAGAGTCAGATGACACTTACACTTGCAAATTTTCGTTGTGTGCGTGGTGTAACTATGGCATCGCACACATGGGCACTTGTTCCACCAAGAGCGAGTAGACGATCAGGTATCGGTGATTTTCTTGGCCAAGAAACGAACGAAAGACCAGGGTCCTGTGTTAGTAAAAGAGTCATGTATTATCATCATTGGTTTTTCTCACTGCCGATGAGGACACTCGGTTCTACTAGTTTGTCGTCGAGATAAAGAGTTATAAGATAAAACTAGCTCAGGTACTCGCTTGGCCGTGCCCTCTTGGTAGTTAGAAGTTAAGCTACGAGAAGAGAGGGACACTGTTTTACACACGCTTATAAAAGCTCGTCCATAATGACTTGGAGCCTTACAAACAAGAGGTTTGTTTAAGACGCTCTCAAACTTTCGCCTATAGCCGAGCGACAAAACTATTGCAGCTAACGCTCGCTTCTATTCGCTCGCTCTCTCGTTTCCAGTTTATCGCTCATCGTCGACGGTCGGACAAGTGCCTTAGTTAGACACTTTTTATGTATCGTACAGTACTCGTGTGACTGACCTCCCATAATTGTAGAATTGACAGTTGACACTAAGCCGCTTACACAAGCGGTTACGTCGAAACGGCAATAAATATACAAAATATTACAAAACTCGTGTTTCAATGGCTTTACGACCGGAAGGCCAACTTGTAGAGCTCTGTAATTTCCTAGCGCTGGATATTTGATATAAATCACTTTCACCCGCGTAGCGTGAAAGAGACACGCTAATTAAAAATAGCGTGAACGCAGACAATAGCGCATAACTTTACAGAACCCGATGAGATAATAAATAGTGAACTTTTGTTTTCTGCCGACGCTCCCACAGGCCGCCCGGCCTCCTTGTCATTGCGCCCAAGATAATTATTTTAATACGCGCAAGAATAGCAACACTTTCACTCGGATTTTTCGCTGCGGTCGTAGGTTGCGTAGTTTTTTGCAACGCTCAAACAATGCGGCAGACAATGGGTTGCCACAGACAAATAAACTTGTCGAATCCCGCGACACGTCCACACGTTGTGTAAATGCAAAAGCCGCACTACTTTTGAACGCATAAAATGATTACGCAATAAAATCATGTTCTTTAATAGCATGAGAATCATCAATTACGTTTTTCTGATGATCTAATGAGATTATCGGAGCTGTACAAATAAATCTGTATCATTGCTACTAATTGGTACATTAAAATGTTGCCGCCGAAAAAAGCGGACAGAGGCTCCGGCGGAAACGTTCGTATATCTATATCTATACAGTCGAGACGAACACGTAGAATTCTATCACGATACGATTTCGGAACGTACTTTGAATTGGCGCGAAATCCTCGCGTGATCTGATTGGTCGATACCGGCGCATGCGTTCAGAACATCCGCTCTGGATTATTCATAGCATTTAACTGAACGGAATTTGTGGTATTTTATCTAGGCAATAAATTAGAAATGACGTTCCGCCACGATCTGCTTTCTAGTTTCGATTCGGCGTTTAAACTAACATTCCGCGATTAAATCAAATAAACGAGTTAAATGCTGCTAATTGCCTTAGATGTGCAGACTTTGATGTAGTACTCGCCCGCATAAATGCATAAGTACGTTCAGAAACGTATATTAAATTGAAAAACTAAGCAAAAAGATCTGCCGTACCACTAAGTAACCGCTTTCTTACTTTAGATGCAAGTCACAGCACAAAAACAAAGCCCCAAGGGCTAAAGAAACGGCCCTAAAAGCCCCAACTCCGGTAGCGAATCGATAAGAATCTCGCGTCTCGATCCGAAAAAATATTTACCAATTTATTGTTTCGTTCCGCCATCCATTCATCGTTATCGGGCATCGGCGCTTGCGCCGTTTCGGCGGGAACTCTGATTTGTTATTGAGCGTCTGATATATTTACCGGTTTTTTTACTAAGTGTAGGAAATAAATCGGGTTTAGTTTAGGTAGGTATTTATGTGTTAGTTGTAAGTAGTGTAAATGTAATACATAATTCATAACTTATGTGTTGTAAATAAGACGCTAACATATCGTTTAAGTTTCCATTGTTTATGAAATTGATCACAAAATAGTATGAGTGACGTATCTCTTTGATCAACTAAATATTACCGTTAGTCAGTTGCCGTGTGGCGTCAGGTTTAAGTTTAAAGTAACACCTTACCATTTCTTCCATGGATGTCGCAAGAGACGACCAAGTAAACTGGTTAAGATATATTTAGGCGAGACTATTGTACTTTGCAACTCAAAACCTAAAAAAATATGCTAGCAGTAACCACGAAACGTGAAACAGTGGTTTTGTATGGGTACACAGCGTTTCTGTGCTCTGCCTACCACATTTAGGAATTCAGGCACGTTGTATTTATGTATTCAGTAATTGCGTCTTTTCCCGGCCGGTGCTTTGTGCGGCCTTTCGTGTAATTTCCAATACCTATTACAACCGATACCGTCACACCGTGCCGCACCGCACGCTGTCACTGCGTCGCAGCTTTAGAGCCTCAAGTACTGGTTAAAAACCCTCATCTCAAACGCTTGTCACCCAGCTAGCCAGCTTCCGCAGGCCACCGATAATGGCCGTGCTATCAGCGCCTGTATCGGCCAGCCCGCTGACCATTAGCTCGCCGACCGACTTTCCCCAAGGCTGCTGACGGCTCAGAAGCTACGAAACTTTGTAGGGACTCTAGGGTTGATTTAACCATGAGATTAAAATTTAGTCTTGGAATACCGCATTTTGTCATCAGCCTATGTTCGTCTCTATAGGCCACTCCTATGGCACTCCACTCTACTCGGTCCTCCGTTTTCCTCTTAAAACTACTCCCATCCACTTTGCATGTGTAATCGCTCCATCCTTTTATCATACAAAATATTATTATTGTCTTTTTCTTTCTGGTTTTGTTAGAGCGGGATTTTTTTATGTCGGGGAACACGGGTCTTTTAAAGTTAACATCCTTACCATTTCCTGTGTGTAGTCACAGGCTAGCAACCTGTCACTATTGTGCTTCTTTCATCCATGTTTAAACCTAACAAAATGCTAAATGTGGGTACAACATATACATACATACATATTCTCACGCCTGTATTCCCAAGAGGGGTAGGCAGAGCACATGGATTCAAAAATCCAGTGCCACGTTTAGCAAATTCAGGGTAACCATATGGTTAAACGTAATATTGCTGTGACAGGTTGCTAGTTTGTGGGTACAAAACCTGAAATATTCATAGTTTTGGTTATACTTCGTGTACTCTGCCTATCCCCGTTAGAAGATACAGGCGTAATGTACGTATAACTTAATTTCCAATTGAAACCGTTTTATCTATGTATCAAATCTAACGGTAGCCCCACAATGCAGATGATTTACCGATGTTTGTTTGTTAATTGTTTCCCCGGCGACTAGAATCGATCTACATAATAACCTCTAGTCCGTAATCTACGGCCTCTAAATCATAGCTCGTTGTAGCTTTCCTCTGCGCCCGCGCATTCCCGTAGTAGGCCGCGTTGACAATATTCGATTACAATCAACCGGTACAGTCACCAGTATTAATATCTACCACAGTCAAGCGTGCAAAAATATATGACACGTCCTATTGCCCTTAGTAATAGAGTCGTATCATTTTTATGCAGCCTTATGGTGCCAGATATTGGTGCTGGTAACTGTACATTGCAGGTTTTGCGTGATCTGTTAAGATTACTAGATATTTAGAACTTTGACTCGTTTGCGATCAAGTTAGTGTCAAATTGTGGGCGTGGGAAGGACATCCGAAATCAATGTTCAATTGTTAATCGTTATATTTTCAGCCATTTTAGAGGCGTTCTTGACAAAAATCTAGAAATTCTAGAACCTAAAAGTCAAATCAAAGACGGGCATGGGCAAGCGAAAATCTGTACAATTTTCCGTACAAAATCTCGCTGCTACTTATTGCACGTTAAGTTACGATTTTATAACACGACAACTATTAAATTAAATTAATTCACTGAGTCACACAGATTATATTACTTATTATTTTAAGATGTCTCAAATCAGAAGTGACTCGGTATTTTTTCTACTTTACGCTGCTTTTATCGCACGCACCACTTTTTTCACGTAAATACAATTTTTTCATTTGTTACTTTTGACAGACTAAGGGTCTCACCAAAGCAGTCGACGCCTTTTCGGCAAAATACGGGTAGAAAAAGCTTTATGTCAACGCAATAAGGGCGAACAAGACGTGAATTGGCTCGGCCATTCTCGGTCGAACGAACCGAGCCGATTGACGTCTTGTTCGCCCTTATTGCGTTGACATAAAGCTTTTTCTACCCGCATTTTGCCGAAAAGGCGTCGACTAATGTGGGGAGACCCTAAAGGTAAAAGTGCCTATTGCGGAATCTAAGTCATTCAGATATTTTCTTCATGTCGCTAGTAAAACGTCTTAAGCGTTTTATTGTATTTGTTACAACATGGCTTGCTTCGTAAAAAAGAAGAGTTTTTCGCATTCTATTAGCAGTTTTGATCGGTTTGCAACTATTCTGAAGACTACTCGTGTCGTTTAATCGCGGCTTTACCCGATCCGACACAATCGCGTGTTCACACGTCCCCCATCGCGAGTATTATAACAGAATTAGGTACGCGTTATAATTATTGTGGTTAAGAAAATGTTATGACTTGTTCTCATTATGTACTAGTTCAACTATGATTGTTTATGATGTAAACGCGTGCAATAGTAGTAAAAAAAACATTACATTTAAAAGTAAGCATCGCTGGATCGCAAGCAATCTTAGTTTAACACAAGTATTTAGAATGTGGGAAGGAATGAAGTCATCATAATCATATTTACCTAATTAAACGCTTTTTCAATGACAGTAAAATTATATTTGTTGAATTAAGATCATTTTTTATATGAAATGAATTGATCAAATAAAGAAATAGAAAAAGAAATACGGATACGCACGTCGTGAGCCACGGCGGCTCTTAGACTTCGCGCTTTAGACTAGCCCGAAAATTTTCGAGTGAAATTCGATAAGACGGAAGTCATGTTTATAAGATGGGAAAACAGTTAAGATTATGCATTATGAGATAAACTATGCATCCCTACCAAGACAATGTAGTAGCATCTATAAATAAGAGGTGACAGAATTTTCCAAACAACACAGTGCCAGTGGGCGATTTATGCTAAACAGATCATAAGCTCTAATCTGAAATCTCGCATACATTTGCGTAAGAACGAGGCAAAACAATGCATCTGACGTCGATTATGCGTCTGCTGTGCTGATTATTATAATAACCCGCTGACGTGCTGTTGCTTGTTTACTATGCTTCTAGGTACTTTATGAATATTTAGGTGAGGTGGTTTTGACAGAAATAGAGCAGGCGAGAAGTTTAATGCTTGTCATCTTGGGTCCTTACTCTTCTACATACATACATACATACAATCTTGCCTGTGTTACGAAACCTGACATAGACAAAACCTATTTTATAATTTACAGCCACTTCTGTCATAATTTTGGGGTTTAAAAACAAATACACTAGGTATAATAGTGACAGATTCCTGCCTGTCATCTAAAGTATACAGAAACCTATCTGCTTAGTCGCCTCTTACGACATCCACTGGAGAAATAGAGAGGTCCTATTTTGATCCGAGATCACACAGAATACAAATTAAGAGGAAATATGCCGGTCGAAGGAAATGAAAAATAGGTATTTGCTAAATCTATTGCTGTCGCGCCGTGACCTGCCCAAACGACGACGAGTGCGATAAGAACAACTACAGCTCGGACCGAAAATACCTATGAAAATTATTCAAAAACAACGTTTCGTAGTCCCCTGATTTCTTCTCCAAAACATAATCGATTAAATATGTTTTTTCATTAAATGTTTAAGAAATGTCATAACTGTGTTTCTATGTTCTTATATTTTGATATAATTGTGTTAAAATTGGTTTCTAGAGGTTTGAACACAACGGAAAAAACTTGCCAATTTTTCATGTTTTTGAAGGTTAATATCTCCTTTAATAATTCAATAAAGAAAAAAAGGAAAACATAGGAACACGCTAATATATCATTAGATTGTTGATGTAAAAAATCATTGTTCTACGGGTAATATCCAGCGAGGAATCAGGGGACTACGTTTCCATACAAAATGTGACCGGTCCATTTCCTCTCCTCAAAAGTATTTCCCGATTTCGCGATTTTTGTGCAATTAAGTGTTTATTTACTTTTATGTCAATTTTATGCCTTTCTGGCATGTAGCAGATAAAATATGGATCTACTTTAGTTGAGTATACTGAACTTTGTGAGTTACTCCTTCGGCCTAGTCCACTTCTTCCGTCATGTGTGGTGGCGGTCAATCAATCACTGATCACTATGTAAAAAATATAAACAGATACCTTGTCAACCTCCAAAACCTTTACTTTCACAGCACAATGTCACTCCTAACCACCATCACTTATTCACACCCGAAGTACACACCAACCTTCACTTGTTAATTAAATCATTCGAATGTTTTATAATAGCGCCACTTTGGCGGCCATTGCGAAACATCTGAACATCGCTTTGCCTAATTGTCGACGATTAAACGTCTATTCTCACGGGCTCCGATTGCTCTTCTTAGTTTAGAAACCGGGACACTTGGCCTTTGTTTGTTTAACGTTTTCTTATAATTACTCACGTATTCACAAAGTGTGGTTATTAAGCGTTTGAAGCGAAAATACAGCGATTGTTGTGCTTGTGGGATGTGTTTGGTGGGAGGAGGATGTCGTATGAAAACGCTGTTGCCCGCAACAGACGACGTGTCGTTTATGATGGTCCTCTGAGTGCGAGTCCGACTCGCACTTGGTCGGTTTTTTGTTTAACTCACGGGGTCATAAAGTTGACTCATAAAATTAATAAAATAGAAACGGTATTTTTGTTATTTCATATCGACAGTAAAATTAAAAAAAATCCTAAACCACATTTGCGAAATATCCTGCAACTTTGTAAACACATTCCTTGCTGATTATCAAACAAAGCCAGCAAAACTATCCGGTAATAGGTGCACACCTATTTAGGGTAAATTACCCAATACTTGTTACCATTCAATCGTGCCAATTGTCACGTACGTGGTGCCGGTATCTCGATCTCGTGGCGCAGGAGTGGCCGGACTAATTATGTCGATGCCTGATACGCTGGCATTCGCGGGACGACATAATCGACATAAGTCTGTTATGCTATTGTTGGCGTTTCGGAGGAGATTCTGATCTGTGAGTTTACTGTTATTCGTATCTGTCGTGCAAAAAATGAGACGTTAAGTTTTACCGCTATACAGTGTGTATTTGTCCGTTTTAGTCTCCGGCAAGTTAGATGGGAATATTTTTTTAGTGGGGGTAAAGCGGTGTGCGAATTTTATTTTTCTTGCCACTTCATACCATTTACTTGGGCATTTTTCGAATTTTTTGCCACTACATTTTTTTTTACATTTTCTAGCTGTTTCCACTCCGATGATAGAAAAAATATTTTAAAGTTTCTTCTTATTGTCTTGTCATTTTCATACACTTGGGGGAATAACACAACAGGATATTACAAAGTTTACATGGAATTTCTGGGACAGTTTTATTTCCATCGAAACGGAAATTGTTCGTTATTCTTAGCAGAAATACCATAAAAGTTGCAGAAAAAATGTCATAAGACTGTTGTTGTGTTTTTTTTTCATAAATGAATGATTATCAAAACACATGTCAGTAAAAAGTTCAGTTATAAAAGAGTGGTTAAAGGATAGGATATATTTCTTAAGCACAATTATGTTCACTTTCTGAATTAAATATTCCTGCACTTACTAATTCCAAATAACAACATTGAATGGATTACACAAGGAATCTACCCGCAGACCTTTCTAGAAGCACAATACAACACTTACCAGAGATTAATACCGCTATCTGCGAACTAACAATATCAGTTAGACCCTAATAGGTTAATTGGAGGCCCATTAATTGTAAACCATGCCACCAAGCCACATCCAAAACGCACTACGTATGCTTCTGCCTTGAGTCAATTACGCTCTTTTTGTAATAAGCGTGTGCACTGTAGGTGCCAACCGGTGTCAGCCTTTAAAACAGCCGAACCGCAGCTCTGGGTTTAGCTACATACGTCCTTTTGGAACTGGCGGATGTTTTGTAGGTGCCAGGCAGCGACACGACTTGCGATAGCCATCTCCCTCGCTCCGAATGTCATTTACAGGCGCGTTTACCTTGTTGTTGTCGATCGTAAACCATTGTCTCCAATGAGCTACTAATTATTGCGTTTTGTTTACGCTCCTCAAGGATTTTAGGGTAAAACAACTATGTTTGACTCTAAGCTGTCACTTACTGCTGTTTTGAAAATCAACATAATTATTTAGAGTGTGATTTTAGTTAGAAGTCAAAATGAAAGTATAGATTTAGTTTAGAATTTAAAATACTTTTCTAAACTATGATAGTGAATTTAGAATTAATTATTAACGTTGTGCTACATGTGACTAATTTTGTTTCAGAGATGGCAGCGGAGGTGGTTCGTTTTGTACGACGATGGCGAACTCACATATTCGTTGGATGAACACGTAAGTGATATCTTAATTTCTTCCGAATTTACATGCATTTAAACCAAAATATCACGTTTTATATTTTGGGTAGACATAAACTACAAAGCGCTAGGACTGTAAAATGTTTACTTACTTACTAGAAGACTTATTGCACTTTACGGCCGACACACTTTAATCCGACCAATGCAGTCGCATCAGCTTCCTTAGAAATAAAATAAGACTTTTAGATATCTTTCTTTCCGCAATCTATGGCGGTACAAATTCAAGCCCGTCGAGCCTTAACTGGCGCTTTGCGTCGTCTTTCAGTGGTAATTGAATCGTTACCAACAGTCCGTGTATAGGCGCATTCACCCTTATCTATTTGTATTATTTTTTTAAACGCTGCGCAAGATTTAGCACTTGAATAAGAAGTTGTTATTTGGTTTCGAAAAGTGGTATTTTTCAGAGCTACAAATCGAGCGTAAAATAAGTTTTTTTTGCACTGGTGGTTAATATTTTTTTAACTTTTCTATTTTTTTTTTAATTACCATTGCTCCATTTCTTATGCATAATACATTTTTTACCTATTTAACAGCATCATTTGACGCATTGTTTAACTACTTTGAGACTTTTAAGTTCTTTTTTTTACATACATACATATTCTCACGCCTGTATTCCCAAGAGGGGTAGGCAGAGCACATGAATTCAAAAAATTCAGTACCACCCGTGTGGTGCCGGGTTAGAATAGCACCTCCCCCTTTCTTCCCGTGGGTGTCGTAAGAGTCGACTCTGGGAAAGGGTTAGTGTATTGTGGGCGATGGGCTAGCAACCTGTCACTGCAATATCACGTTTAACCATCTGGATGGATACCCTGAAATTGCTAGACGTGGTACTTCTTTTTTTTCTATACTATATTTGCATAATTTTATCATTGCTGGACAAATATCTGCGGAAGTTTATTGGAGGTTATGAATTTATTCATTTAAGTATTAAATAAATTGCTAACAGAAAAACTTCCCATCATTCATCTGTAAGTTTTTAGCTGGTCTTCTACTGATTTGGTTCTTTGCCATTTCACGTTTTCCAAATAAAAATTCAAACCTCTTTTCAATTCGACATAAAAAGGAACAAATCCATCATTCTGACAAAATATCGTCAGCCATGTTCGTACTTAAATTTACGCTGCGCAAGCGCATCACTGGACCACTCCCAAGGCGAGCCCAAACTGTCACTCGTTTCACCGAAACGAGTCAGTTCCAATGAAACCACGAAATAAAATGCAATTTCCACAAAAACTGACCTTCATTAAAGTGGTTTTCGTTTTAAATCCATAGTTTCAAGACCCGTTTACGACACGTTCTTACACCGAATAAGCTCACGACATACTGATATTGACATATTTTTTGGCATGTTTTTCAACTGCAGGCCCCTTAGCACGACAGGGCGCGAGTAGAGATATGCGCGACATAGACTATACCTGTCACTGTCAAACTAGAGACGTCAGAAAGTGACAGGTAGACTATCCCGCGCGCGATGCGACTAGAGCGTGTTTCCGTGCTAAGACTACAGGTTATGGCGTGTACCTACTACCGTCATGACGCAGATATTATTTAATTTCTCTGCTTATGTTGTTCAGCGATCCTACATATTTCAAATGAATCCAGTTCGTGAAGGCATCTTCTCTTGATGTCAAATCCTAATTAAGTCTCTTTTGTGTCCGTCAAAGGTTGGCTGAGAGACATCGGGATCTCCCTCTGTACAATAACACGCTGTATAGTTTCTGTATTGTGTTTCTTCACTACCCGACGATTTTGCAAGAGATTATGTAGACTTACCTATTAGTTTGTTACCTATTATAATTCTCAAGTAGCTGATTATGTATTGACAACTAATGCATATGAATAGGATACACTAGTACCTACAGTTCTAGCGATGGGATGTTCATTTGTTTTTTAGCTCAACTATCATCAAATTCACCAACTCCATCACAGTGCTTCAAATATATTGCACTAATACGAAGTGACTGTAGCTGTCTTTGGTTTCCGAATTTACACGAATATTCTCGATATCGCTTCATTATGATTAAACGTTGACAGCAATTTGTGTTCGCTACATGGATTTGTTGTTCCTTTGAGTACACTTAAGCTCAAGCTTCAAGCTGTTGTCCTGTACATTGTTTTTTGTAATTGTTTTAAGTACAATAAAGAGTCATACAATACAATACAATACTTACGGAAGCTAGACATTAGTTTAGCAAGCCTTTATATCAAATTAAGTACTTACTCATTTTTCTATCTGATTTAAATTTTCGTGATTCTTAATACTCACACCTTTTTATCATAGCGACGCTGTTACGCAGCTTAAACGTCGGAGAAATTAAAACCATATTAAGAAACAAAATATATCGCGATAAAGTCCCTTGAAGTGACAAATGCTCATTTTTCTGCCTGTCAGCATGCCATTCATTTTTTAAAAAATACAAGGAACCCACACGAAAGGCCCACCGTTTCGCCACCGATCACTATCAAATCTCAAGCATTCCCCTCACTTATAAATATTCATAATAATCGGCACCGTAAGGATATCGAGTGGTTACATGAATTTTAATACTTTCCGTATATAGGTGTCGCCTTCGCAAAAACTAGATGCGCCCGATGACACCGCGGGCTAGCATGGACGCACCGTCTGAACTTTCCAACGAGTTTGTAAGCGATGCTTGCTTTGATAGGAACGGTGGAGTTAGCGTGCTTGGCTGACCGCAGGACAGGAAGAGTGCAGCTATTTACACAGAATTGCGGGGGACAAAAACTAGATGGCGTTACTATCTTGCGGATCTAATGCTGTGGTGACCGCGACTGTGTTCGCAGATGTTTATCTGTTTTTGTTAGTGACGAGGGCGTTGGGTTTAACAGCCACTAGTGTCGAGACAGGTGTTGCCTGGTTTTATTATCGTCAGTTCTGATGTGAGGAATAAGATGAGTAGATATTTAATAGATCCGTACCCATTTTTTCTCCCGTATTTTATACTGGCGATCACTTCTGGAAAATGTCCAATGGATATGTTGGAATCTTGAACGTTCACCTTTTAACTTTGAGAGCAACTGGCTTCGCAGACTCATACGACGCTAAAACATACTAACACTTTCATCTACAAAGTGATTACCAAACGTTAATTCATTCTAGTTTTGCCGATGAAACGTTTCTTGCGCGCTGCCTACCTCGTTTGGGAATATACGCGAATGTAAGTATATATGCAAGCGAGTGGCATTCTGCCTAACAATCGTGAGAAGCGACAATGTCTTGCCTATTTAAGATGTGCGCTTGCGCAGGGTACGGAGCCAGTGTGAAAGGCGCCCTATAAATTAGCACCGCATTAATGCCCCAGTGTGGCGTCCCCCTTACCTCATAAGGTTAGGCAAAACAATACCAGTTGTATTCGTACTAAGGGACCAACAGTGGAATAGAAAGTTAGACTGTATTTGGTGACGGGTTAGGTCGTTGTTAGAAGTGATTGTTTCTGAAGATGTGGCCTTTTGGAAATTAGTTGTTTGCATATGTTTATTGATATTGTGTTGAGAGAATGGCGTCAAAGTATTGGCAGTTTTTTGAGGGTTATCCTAGATTAATCTTAGAGGAAATAAACTGTCAGTTAGCCATTATGAAGGTAAACGAGTGTGAGCCATTTCATGGTGGGTGGTTAACATAGCCCTTAGACTTTTGTAGAGTTATATTATATTTTTCTATCTATACATACTCACACACATACATAAATATTGTATTTCCAAAAGGGCATAATATAAACGCGACATAGATAAAACCTTGACTATTTCATATTTCATGGTCACTTCTAGCCACTTTTAGGTTTTGAGTTGGCAGGAATAATAGAGACAGGTTGCTGGCCTGTCCCCTAAAACAAACCTTAACGTAATTCCTTGTCGCCTCTTACGACTTCCACGGAGGAAATGGAGAGGTATTAAACCCGGCACCACACGGGTACATCCAACTTAACCTCAGGAAAACGAAAGTTCAATACACAGTACAAATCTACCAAGAGAATCTCATCATGTAATATTAACAACAAATCATGTTTGTTATGTAATACCCGGCCGATGAAACTAGTAGAAATACTTGAATTTCCAGATGTCGTAGAGTGAAAATGTGACTCGGTCTCTGGTGAAATGGTGGGCGACACGTGGACCCACGACCGAAATGTATAGGCGACCCAAGACTATGCTACATCGAGGGAAGTTACTGAAAGAAAATATTACTTTGATTCATAAGACAAATTAAACTGCATTCGAAGTATTTGAGATACAAACCCGCTACAAGAACAAAAAATATTCTGCAGCTTAATCATACCGCTCGAAAGTTTTTCTACACACTGTCAGAAATAAAAGGAAGATTTTTAATACTTTTAATACAAAATTAGTTACTGAGCTGTAAGTGGCTATAGATCGTGAAATAGTCATGGTTTTGTTTATCCTCCTAACGACCGGCGTCAAATTATGTGTAGTTCAAAACTGACTCTTAATGTCAAAAGACGAAAGTTACAAATTACTTTCATTTTATGTACTATGTATAGGACGCAGGTCGTCAGGAGGATAAGTAGCGTCTTATGTGCTCTGTCTTCATTTCGGAATACAGGCGTGTTGTAATAGACCGTGGGCCCATGTAGTAAAAAATATGGGTCATCTGAACCACCAGGTGACCTATCTAGAACGATATAAGGGCATAAAATAATAAGATTCAGCACTATGCCGTCACTTGTAAGCTGTCCAACTGAGTGCAGTTGAGAATTCAAAAGTACAACCCTCGATTATTTCCTCTTGTCGCATGATTTTTGTACGGGTTTGCGAAATAATGGATTAGAACTGGTATTGAAATAGTATGAAACTGGTGCCGAATAAAATGTTGAGCCACAAAGTCGGATTTTCTTTTTATTTTCCGACTATTCCCAGGGTAAATTTGGTCGGTTGATTTTTTATCAAACCAGTTTCACATTATTTCAATACCAGTTCTAATCCATTATTCCGCAACCCCGTACAAAAATCATGCGACAAGAGGAAATAATCGAGGGTTGTACTTTTGAATTCTCAACTGCACTCAGTTGGACAGCTTACAAGTGACGGCATAGTGCTGAATCTTATTATTTTATGCCCTTATATCGTTCTAGATAGGTCACCTGGTGGTTCAGATGACCCATGTTTTTTCTAAGACGGGCCAGTAGTCTATAACAATGCCTCTGTCAATCTATGTTATATTAAACCATTTGAAGTGTTTAATTGCTGCATTTAAAACTGATAACACCAGAAATCGTAACATGAATTGACAAAACTAGTTATAACCAGTTATAATGTAGAAGTAAGTGTAAGTTACTTGAAATTGTCATACAAGTCGAACGGTTAAGCTGGATGGAGTGAAGCGAGAATAGACCCGATTTGCATATCGTTTACCAAGCGCATGCGCGAGTTGAAATAATTACAAGCCTGTCATAGACGTAATGGCCACGTTTTCACGCGTGATTTCTTTTTCTTTTGCATCGCAGGAGTCGGTGAAACTCGATTATTATTCAACATCGATTAGTGGCTACTTGTGTGCCCGTTTGTATCGATTGCGATTTGAATAAACCTTTGCTAGTTTAAAAAGTCTTAAGGTTCAGCAAGGGAAGTACCGATGAAGTTTTTTTTTTTGATGGACTGGTTTGTCTGTCATGTTCCCAAACAGGATAGACAGAGCATACATAATGTTACATAGACCAAATTAAATGACTATTTCACGTTTTGTAACTACCTATTTCCTGGAAAAAGAATGTACTACGCGTCGACAAAAGACAAGTTTAATGAAGTCGAAAATAATACCCCAATGAGTTTCAATATTTGCGAGGATTGTATTATCAAAACCGTCAAACTAGGCACAAGGGCCATGCTATACTGTCTCAATTGTCCAGTTGGAATTGACCAATCACCGACCAGCGAATCACCAAGCAACCAATCGTCAACCATCACTCCCACACGCGATTGGTCGCTCCGTGCTGCATGCGACATGGATTGTGGCACGAGCCTGAATGAAGTACTGCACCCGTCATTCGAATGAAATGGGACATTCAATGTAAAGGCCGGTTGAGTTACGGCCGCAATCAAGGCTCAACATTGAGTTATCGCCACTTAGGGCTCATAACACCTATATGCGGTCTTCCGGGCCTGTTGAAGGCGCGCATGCATATGCAAGGGGTTATAAATTAACGTGAGAGCCACAGAGTAGAGTAGAGAGAACAGAACCGACATGTATTGTGTGCAATTTTATTTCAAAACACAGGTTGTGGGTGTACCTACCTACTGCCTGAAATGTTACAACGTCATACATAAATATGGTGCCTGTATTCTCGAAAGGAGTCCACAGGTCACCCTAAAAGTGAAGGTAGTGTAAAAATTATACAGCTAGTCACAGATTACTGGTCAAACACCTACAATATACATCAACCTAGTTACGACGTCCACGGAAGAAATGGGGAGATATAATTCTAACCTATTTTCAAAATATGATATTTCGCAGCATTGTCCAATTAGTTTTTTAATAAATGAGTGAGTAATTGCTAGTGATTTGTTTACAACTAACAGTGGCGTTAAAAGTCGTGAAAGGAAATTTTAAAGGACATTGTGTATGTATTCTCTTTATATTACTTCTGTGGTGAGAGCCAAAGAACGGAACTGAGGACCGGTGTGGGTGCATCCAGCCTTCGACTAATGATTTACTATGTTGCTGTAACTTATTAGAAGAGAATATTCAACCTGCTTGTAATTTATGGTTTATTTATTTTTCACACTCATTTTCTTACACTATCAATATTATGAACATGAAAATTAAAAGTTTGATAAAAGAGACATAATAATGACAGGATTGACAGGTTGCTAGTCTATTGCCTAAAACATACCTTAACCTCTTTAGACATCCTCGGAAGAAACGGAGGGATATTATTCTAAACCCGACACGGTAACTTTAAAAACATACAAATTACAGCCGGAACACCAGACATGATAATTTGAACGCAATCAACGCTTTCGAAAGCAAAATTGACACTAAAATTGAATCCTTTTTCGACGGAAACGCTGTTTTGTTTAAATAAACAGTTCAGTGCAATGAAGGTTTGAAATATGTAGATTGGTCAGAGATTGGCCGGACAGGTAAATTGCTCGTCGGGGTAGAGTTTGAACCTAAATAACTACAATCATTTTAAAAATAAAATAAAGCTTTAAACTGGATCGTTTGGTTCAGCAGAAGCTGCTTTGTGTAAAATAAATATCACGTGAGAATTGTTTTCTGTAGATTTAGCATGGCAACTCGCTCGGAGTTGATTACCAGAGATAGGCTACCTATCATTTTCTTAAGTAACTAGTTAGACAGTGACAGAATCGCGAGCGCAATTCGACTCGCCTTGAACTAAAATTCACGTTATACCTACGAGTAGGTAAGTTCAGAAATATGTTGCAAAAGATTTTTTTTTTTTTGATGATTTCATTTTTTGTTTACCTAAAAATATGTTAAACCTGGCTAAGATAATTGGAATTGTATGGTTTATCTATGTAGCATTGCGTGTGCTCATGTAACTATATGAAATCAAAATCTAAATTTTATTTATGCAGATTGAGTCTACTAGCGATTCGTAAAGACCATGATTGTCAAGAAGAAAGCACCGCATGAAACATAGCACGTTTTTACAAATAATAAAAAAACATTACATACAACAGTAACCACAAATGCTTGTATATCCTAATATCCTTCGTCTAATCTTTTACATCCTAAATCGCAAAAAACTACACACAACTCACTACCAACACTTAGTAAAACGGCGTATGACACAACATCGGGCGCCCACTTACCCTACCTTCATGAGCCTCCTGAGCCGCGACTTTCAACCTTATGGGTACAGAAATAGGTGTATCACGTAGGGCTCCAGTGACAGCTCGATTAGTCGGTAGTGCTAATAGCGAAGCCCTATTTTTATTGGCTTTACGAGCCCCTACAACGCCCATCGCCGCTGACCCGTGGGTTTGCCGCGACACCTAATTAAATAGAGACGTAATTACGGTAACAGCCGAGCTTGAATCGTATATGATACACAGCTTAAGGGTATACATGGTAGCGAAATTATGTATACTTTTCTGTCACACCTCTTTCGTCTCTTTTTAAAAGTGGCTGTAAATCGTGATGCAGTAATGCAATTTCTCTACGTAACGTTTTCATCGTTTTTGTGTGCTTTGTCTATCACATTCAGGAACACAGACGTGATTGTTTATACGTGTGTACGTATGCAATTATCCTTTTACCCTCTTAGCCCTTTGCAACCGGGTTGATAGGATTGTGTGGGTGCCATTCGATCGGATTTGAATTTTGAACTCTGTTTTGGTACGTTATGCTTTCAGATCTAAACCTCACTCCTATTAGCTCGGTTGGGAAGGGTTAGAAGGGCCAGTCATACAAGGTGTCCCATAAATCGCGGCTCACATTGACATCGGAGGTAGGTCGATCCAAGAGGTACCGAACCAACCTAAGATTACCTCAGTAAAAGGGCGATTATTCGAGCGTTACAAATGTCTCATTCATCTGGTTAAATATAAGAATCTGCTGCAGATTTTGATATCGTTTTTGACTATTTGTTAAGAGTTACTGTTCCTCTATTAGATGATCAAACTACGGTATCAGAATATACTTCTCCTGTATAATTTTAAATAGCTACACCCAAGAGTTAAGGACCCGTGTGGTGTCGGGTTTAGAATAACACCTCTCCATTTCTTCCGTGGATGTCGTAAGAGGCGACTAAGGACATAGGTTAAGGTAAACTTTAGGCGACAGGCTAGCAACCCGTCACTATTGTACCTGCCACCTCAAACCCTTAAAAATATTAAGCTAGAAGTGGCCACAAAACGTGAAATGGTCATCGTTTTGTCTGTGTAGCGTTTTGTGTGCTCTGCCTACCCCGTTTGGGAATACAGGCGTGATTGTATGTATGTATGAGTTAAGGATAGTTCGGACTAGGCGAGTATTTTAGTCGAGTAGCGAGTAATTTTGTAAGTAAATGTGTTTGAACAATGAAAGTCCACAAAATTTTCATTATGCAGACACATTTACTTACCCCTTTCAGACCCGCTCTTAAACTACGACGATTTTCGTAGGAAAAAAATGCGATCTATAGTAAATTTGAGGCGTAGATTACGTTTCCGAGGAAATTTTCCAGATTTTCCATTTGCAAGTCGGAAAATTTTGCCACCAACAATTGTATAACAGAGGGCCTTTACTATCGTTATCACAGTTGTGACTCCCACAATTGTGTTCTAGTGGGCCCAACACTTCATCCGTAGAATTGGAAAATCACACAATTGTATCAACTCGGGCCCTATGGTACAATTATCACAAATATGTTTTTCAACCGTAAAAATGGGTTTTTATGTAATTTGCGAACAAATAAGGGATTTTTATATAAATTGTTGGTAAGAAATGATAATGTATTTATGAAAATAGTCAACATTTTCACTATAAATCTGATATTTATGAAATTTAACTTGTCATTGCAAATCAATTTCCAATAGTTCTACAGTAAAGTAATTTTCAAATTATTGTACAGGCGTGTGGACAGGTTCAACCGTCTGAGGAGTATCTTATGGAATTGATTTACTTCTAAATCGTTTCTTTTCCCACCTCAGAGTAGTTAACGAGGAATCATCATCATCACAACAGCTCCCGGCTTTAAGTGATGATATGGAGGAAACATGATCAATTGGCGGTAGTATTACGCCCTGATCATCGTAATTGCCGTCTTCGCCAGAGATGTTCTCTGGCAGCATCATTTAAAAGCCGAAACACTGTCCCAAACCTTAAAAATAAAAACGCTAGTCAATCGTACATGCCCGAAATAAAAACACTCTGGGCCAGAGTGTCACAATTGTGTCATAAAAGTTCGTTCAGCCACACCACAGTCATAAATAAGTAATTATGAATGATATTAGCAAAATCACGTAGGAAAATTACTAATTCAAACAACCAACAATAGATAAATTATTCTCCAGAAGCAAAAATCTGATTTAATTTACTTGCATTTATAAAAGTCGGAAACGAAATTTTACACTAAACTTGATAGATGCAAACCCGCACACCGGCTGCCTGAGGTATGAAATTTGAATTGGAAGGGATACTTTGGAACTCGCGCAATCGTGTGGTCCTGAGCCCGTCCGCTTCTAACGTTAAATCAACGAAAAAAATGCAACTTAAAAACCCGCACAATTGTATTGGCCGGGTCTGAAAGGGTTACTAAATTACTCGCTACTCGACTAAAATACTACTCTAGTGCGAACTAGACTTAAGGCCGAGTGACACTAAACGGATTGCGCTGCGCGGGCGCATTAATTGCCCACTTAATCTTAATTCGGCGCAGCAATTATACGTAGTTTATGATCGATACTATCGCGCTCCGCAATCATAATTGTTGCTCCAGTTAACATTGTGCAAGATCTATTGATACGCGTTTTATTGAAAAAATGAATGATAACTGGTCGGCTATGGTTCTATTAGGATAGAATTATAACGACATACTGTTTTTGTACGCGACTTTTGTTTTGATTCTTGTTTTTTATGATGTCTTTTGCAATGTTTAATTATCAACATAAATAGAAATCAATCGTCAAAATGTATGTACGCGCATAACTTCTGAATTGTTGCAGCAAATTATATGTTTCCATTTTTACCTATAAGGGACGTAAAAGGCGGTACGAAATTGACGGTCAGCTACATAGTTAGTTTTGTTTGAGTTGAAGTTAAGTTTATCATAAAAATATTGCCACTTATATCAGGCGCAAGCAATATACCTACTACACGTTAACCCTAATTCATAAACTATTGTAAATAATGCAAAAGTAACTCTATCTATCGGAACCAGTTACTACTGCTTATTTAATCCGAGAAAATGCATAGTAACTTACTTTTTTGAACGGACTATAGTTGATTGAAAAAAACTTCAAAATGCAAACTTATAGCCAAAATTTTAAAATTATAGACAATAATTTTGCAATAATTCCAAATACAAACACTTGCACCAATCATCGGATGGCATTACCCAAAACTGTCCCAGAGTGTTACCTAAGCGTGCGTCCGCGCCGCCGCGCCGCGCGGAATGCGGCCGCTTGTGCAAGCGATGCTCACCTGCGCGCGCCGCTTCCGCGTGCGCCGGTATTAGGCGCATGCGGTTTATGCGCACCTGTTTTTTGGCAGTTGGGCTTGCTTGACGAATCCAATCTGCTTAGGAAAAGGATTAAAATTTTTAAAAACGACGAACATTTTCAAAATTACCAAAATCTGAAAAGACGATTGAATGACAATTTGATTACTTGCGAGTATACATAAACTGAAATAATCAAATAATTATTTTCAAGTTTTATATGCCAACAGCCTTATGAACAGCATCATGCGCGTGTCGTCTCCGCGGGCTAGACGACCTGTCGTTTGCTGTCATCTCTAGACAGTGTCAGTATATATATATCTCGCGCGTGACTTGATTAGTGCCTTGTCGAGCTAATCTTTTAAATAGCTACCAAGACGAAGGATGCTTTCAAAATTCGTCATAACATCGCGTCGTTAAAGTTTTCAGCTTCCCGCCGCTGTGTCGTCAGCAACGAAATTGCACCTTTATTTTATCGGCCGTGATCATCGCAGTGCGCAACCAAACAATACATTTCCTCAACATAATCAGCGTCTAATAACGTCAATAAATCCTATTTATCTTGATAAAGTCTGATTGTCTCGCGTATCGCCTGAACTGTGGCCTGTGGGGTAACGATACCGATCGCGTTGATTTGTTGCGGACTCTATCGGGAAATTGCTAAGAAAAATTTCGACATAGTCGGTTGTCGTGACTTTTACCCTACACGTCTTGCAATGCACGTGGCGAAGCAAATTGTATGGTAGGGTACGTGGAAGTTTTGTGGGTAAGTGGGAGAATAATTGCCTATTTGGTTTGGTAACAGGTTTCAGATGCAAGCGTACTTATCTGGTTTTTCCTGACGTGTCTTACGAGTTCAGATGAATTTGTTGTTTTATTTGGTTGGGAATGTTAGGTTATCATTTATTCGTGTTGGATTTGTGTGGAATAAGCGGAAGATTTATCTTGGTACCGGAAAAACCCTCTAGTCACCCAAAGCGTTAGTCACTCGATTATAAGAATTCAATGGGATATTTATGTAGTTCGTTTTTTATCCACTTAGTTCTTATCGAGACTTCCTTATAAACTGTATCTTTTTTTTTGTATCCATGGACTTTGTACACTTGCTGAGTGGAGATCTGAACCCAATAGTGGGAAATTTAAGCCAGATTATGATTACTGGTCCTTCGAGCCGGATATTTTCATCAAGAACGACTTCAGGGTAAAAACTTCAACGAATGCGTTAGCCTTATTAAGGTTAGCGCTAGCCTAAGTGGCAGGCAATTAAATCAGCGACAGGCTTGCGCAAGCGCATCCTGGGCTTGTGGCATAAGGAATTACGTCAATTTTATACTAACTATAACATAAGTTAAGTGATTAGTTACAATAAATTGAATGGAGGGTTTTAGATAAAATTTTTGTTCATAAAATTAGATTGCCAGTACATTACTTTTTACCTGCCCTATTTTAAATAATATTCTTAACGGTATTTTTTACATACGTAACACCTGTATTCCGAAATGGGATAGGTAAAGCACACGAAACGTTAATTAGATGTAATCATGACAAATTCATGTGTAGCCACTAGGTTTAAGTTAGTGGCATATTGCTTTGGTCACCTAAAGTATACTTTGTCGCATTTTTTTAAACCCTACAACACAAAGAAAATGTTTTTTTTTTTATTTAATCTAATTATCTGTATATAACTCTATCTGTGAAGTATGAAAACTGTAATAGCATTAGAAGTAAAATCGACGCCACTTACACCGTATGGCAACTGTAAAAAACAAAACCGCTTGCGCAACTGGCAACATTCAATTTAAAAATGTAACATTCGATTCCATTCGCGTTTGAACGAATAACCGTTAAAGTGACGTTAACCGTTTGCGTAATGGCAACATTATATGTTGGGTTTAATGTGTAATATCGTGTTTATGGCAGCACTGATATTGGATTGATGCAATGTGGAATACGAGGTGTGAATTATGATCTTACTTAGCAATACTATGCTGTTAACTTAAAAAGAGCGTATTTCCTTGGGACTCTTATGGCGCTTAGGTCTTTTTGCGTTTGGAGGGTAGTTTAGACTTGTCATATAGTTACGCAGTCGTATATGATGGTGTCACGATTGAAATGAGACACGGATTGAATTCTGAAACGTATCCTAATCAAAACCTAACAGCTGTTTTGAAATCAAATTAACATGTTCACTGGAATTAGTTTGCTTTCGCAACGCAAATGTCCCAATGTTTGACAACTTATTTGCAATGATCGACGCTAGTTCATACTTTAATTGATTTAATACTGAAAATGACGATTATTGGTACAGCGTGTGGACACTCATTTACTTTAGATATTAGTCAAAGTCGGAATCAAATGCTTAAAACAATTGATTTATTTTCTCTTCTCATTTCATTTCCCAAAGTATCAGAGGCACTAATTCGGGATTCGAACCCATGATCCTTTACATCTACATTTGCCACAGGTCTAACTGCTAGGCTACCACAACGTCCCCAAAAGCCTTGCTAGCACAATAATTGCTTCTGTACTAGAATGGGTACACATTTGTATGTGTACTAAAAGTAATAAGCTGTTGATACGGTCCATCGCCAGTCCAATCAGATCGGAACGGTCACCCGCGAGACGGACGTGCGCGGGCGCAGCGCTGCCGTAGTCCCCGGCACGTTAGATGGCAAGATGTTTCTATTCTAGTAGAAGTAAGTAAGTTGCAAAAAAAATGCCATTTAACTTGCCGGGCCTATAAGCGACTAAGAGTCGATTCAAACTAGAATGTAATTTAGTCTTGCAACAACTCATTATTACCCGCTAGTACATTTTTTTCATGTAAAATAAGCTGGAGTCACCTTTTTTTTGTGGGGACATCTTCCGTACTGGAAGGAAGGTCGGGGGCATACCCACAAATTAACCATGACTTTTGCAATTTTCGTAGTCATCATCAGCCTATATACGTCCCACTGCAGGGCACAGGCTTGGGCTATAGTTCCCACGCGGGCCCAGTGCGGATTGGGAACTTCACACACAACGTTGAACTACTTCGTCGCTGTGTGTAGGTTTCCTCACGATGTTTTCCTTCACCGAATAGCACGTGATAAATATCAAATTCGAATTTTCGTTTTCACTTAGCCCAATTTCAGGTTTAAAAATAGGCGCATCAACCAAAATTATAACGGGTTTCTATCCTGCCGCCTAGAGCATATCTGAATATATGTGTGCTGTTTTCACGAGTAGGCAGGTTACACGAAATGTGACATAGACAAAATATTAACAACAGAAAATGTCATGGTGAGACAATTTACATCAATCGCATACAATCAGATAAAGATAAAAACAGCCATTTCCGTATAAATATCTACAGTCGTTTAGCCAAAATCAAGATAAGAACTGTTTAAACACATTACAGTTGTTTACAGTCTCGATACGGCGTAAATCACTTTCCCAGCAAGTGAATTGCGAGAGGTCATGCGTTTGGCTAAATTAGTATACTTTCACAAACACTTTATAAACACACGTTGACAACAAATTAAAAAGTTTAAATACTCAGGTCAATTAAAAACAGTCTGAGATTTTTTTTTGCTTTACTGCAACAGTGATTTGAAGAATTACTTATGAGGTACTTTTATCATTATGGTTGGTAAATAACATAATATGAATAAAACAACGTCAATTGGTGATTTATATTTACCTAAACCTTCTTTTTTTCAATTAATGAACTGTCTAGTTCACAGTCATGCGATTAACTTGATTCGGTTAGTGTTTGTAGTATTTTTTTGGGATTGTTTTGGTGATTGATTTGTTTTGGCATTCCGTGACCACATAGCGGACGTTTTAGAAACAGGACACGTCAAGAGTACCTACCCGAAACCGACGAGCATGTATGAGGAGATTAATGAATGTAGATGAAGAAAAAGAGGTACATATCCCATATCCCAGTATCATAGCGAGAGGAACAAAGTAGTCTCTGCCTACCCCTATGGGAAAGAGGCGTGACGTTATGTATGTATGTATGTTTTGATGAAATGCATTTGCATCGGTGGGCAAGTAACCTTGAGGCAAAGCGACCCGAGCCTACGGTACCGTGCAAAAGAACTGTCACAGAAAACCCAACATCGTGAAGACATTAATCATATGCTGTTCACTAAGCGTCAAATAACGCGCGACCCACATATGGGGCACGTACGCACAATCTAAAACGCATTTCACAGTAGCCGGTAACATTGGACAGCCATGTTTTTTCCAGTGCAGATTAACCCAGTACCAGGTATTTACATACAAAACAGGCTGTATACATGTCGCGTCGCCGCTAGCTCTAATGGTGCTGCCTGCGGCGTGATACCCGCGGGTTGAAGTCATGAGCTATGAGCACGGAATAGGTAATACATACGTATAAAAGGTCCACTTTAGAGACGTAAAAATGTTGATGTCTCTTTCTACCGTCATCTGCTTGTCGTAGACCTTTCGAGACTTCCCCTGCTGATGGATGATAGACGGGACCATAAAGCTCCAAACGCACTCTCAGCAGAAGCGAAGAAGTGCAGCGCCTCTTTCCTGGCCGTTACTTTGTACGCCCTCTTGTGTGTGGTTTCGACTACTACAACCGCTCATGAGTTTGATTTGGGGGTTAAAAGTACAAGCGAGCGATGGCACACGGCAGCAGACGACGTGTCGATGACGTCGTGTTGTCCCCTAGACACAGATGTTAATTATGCTAACTTTACCCTCCAATCCAGAACACAATGCAAGCACTCCTATGAATAATTTTAAACAAAAAAAAACCGACTTCAAATCTATACTAATATAATAAAGCTGAAGAGTTTGTTTGTTTGTTTGATCGCGCTAATCTCAGAAACTACTGGTGCGAATTGAAAAATATTTTTTGTGTTGGATAGACCATTTATCAAGGAAGGCTTTAAGCTATATAACATCACGCTGCGACCAATAGGACCGAAGAAACAGTGGAAAATGTAGGAAAAACGGGGGAAATTTGTCACTATTCCACGCGGACGGAGTCGCGGGCACAACTAGTTAGCAATATTTTGAAAGTATTCTGTTTACTGAATGTAAAATCTTGACTTCATCAACAAATTACCGAAAACGCCGTACATCTCCATACAAAATTTGAAGAGTTCCCTCGATTTCTCCAAGATTCCACCATCAGATCCTGGTGTCGTGCAAATGGGACCAATTTCGAGTTATACCCTTTCGATTAAAAAAAAAATTTTGAAAATCGGTCCACGGGTTTTCGAGTTATCGAGTAACATACACACAAAAAAAAAAAAAAAAAAATAAAAAAAAAAAAAATATTAGGTCGAATTGAGAACCTCCTCCTTTTTGAAGTCGGTTAAAAATAAGTGTAACTCATGTCTTAAATTGAGTTTATCTCAATAAGTATCAGATTTTTAGGTTCATAAACCTCCTGAGACTCGTCGTAACGATATAGACAGTTCAATATTTAACCTTGCTGCCATTCTAACAAAGTTAAGTTTTTACACGGAGTCTTAGAATACTAGGGTACTTTTTTCTAACCCCGCTGAGTCTCCCAACTTGCGCCCCTGCGCCCGCGCAGGCCGCGAGCCCCGCCTTTTGCCGTTTCCCCGGCGACGCTTTTCAGATCAAATGCCGACGCAAATCACTATTTATTACCGATCCCTGTTATTTCGCGGGCACAGCCGGTCCATTCCTACGCCATTCTACCAATCGGCCGGACATCTTAAACATCTCAAGTAGGTTTACCACCTGTGTTCAAAAGGCACTGATGTAAATTGTTTTTCGTAATTTATCTCGACTTTTACGGCGCTGTAAATGGCAATTTGTGAGGATGATTAACCAAGGGGCTTGGAATAGGGACGTTTGTGTGTTGTGTTACGTTTACTTCCTCATTTAAAGTTAAATTTGATAGATGTGACAAAGAGAAGTATAATAAATAATAAGGATAGCAATTTTCCGTCTCATTCCGTTTTTCCTGGAAGAATATAAATAAAACGTGTCGAAAAAGACTGATTAAGGAAAGTTACAAATGCGTTAGAATTGGTGTTAAAATGACGTATTGTCGTCTAGTAAGGAAGTTTAAACTATTTAATATCTTTAGTATGAGATTTTACTGCAAGATGACCTAGACGCTAATAGTTGATTGTCAGGTTTGTAGCCTCCAAGAGGAAGAATGGCAGGAAAGAACAATTAAACATACATATAGATTTAAGATTGTTGGAAGTGGCGCGATAGAGTAATTATTACTGATTACTTCAAATATTACTGTATTCTTATTGTAACCGTTTGAGTGTTTTTCGTTGTTCTTTTGTCATTATTTTGGGAGGACTAATTTAAGATGCATTCCGACCTTTCTGCAGCAACGTCGCAGTAAAACCTCGGCGCCAGCAAAATGCATTTTTCAAGTTCACGAACTGACGCGATTTCGTGTTTCGCCCCATAAAGCCCTGGATCGTTCAGCCGCGTCGCCGAAAATGACAGTTTACTAAGAAATAAGGTCGAACATCGCGCCGAAAACACGCATCAATTACATTTTATCTGATCAAATTGATGGCGGTAATAACTTTTAATTACTTTCGAGATGTTTATCTATTTTGTTTACTCTGGGACCGGCTGTTTAACGAGGTGTTGTGGCCGGCCGGGACGTTTTATTCATGATTTATTTGGGAGCAGTTCACCGACTTCGGATCCCGGAAATCAGAAAGCTATGAAACATAAATTCGTGTCGCCGACGTACCATTTAAAACGTTAATACCACTCTGATGCAGCGTTGGTAATTAATAACTGTAATAATGACGACACAGACTGTTTCGAATACTTTCTTTTCGCCCTTGATTCGTGTGTTAAGTACGTAAATTTTCACTATTACGCAACTTCAATTAAAACTATTCCTGACCGGCTCCATCGTTAACCGAAACTGTTTAACGCATTCATTCAAACACATCAAAAGATTCATCGAAAGTGCAAAATGACAGACAGACAAAGAGATTTTATTACAAGCGTAATTATAGAAAGCGATAGCGAAAATGATGAATATTGACATTGCATCACACAATACGATAGTAAACGTAAAACAGAATGCCACAATACACGTCTATTGCCGATATTGCTATGGAAAGTCATGATATAATGTTGTTAATCAATTAAATTGGTTATCTACTGGATTAAAAGCGCTTAGTCGGAGTTTAACACGATAGTGCTTGCTAGGTTAAGAACCTATTATGATTATTTCTAAATCTGGCTTTCTTGACCTGGCATTTTTTGTCAAAAGTTCATGTGGCGTTAAAATGGTTTATGATCAGTGATATCTATCTACGAGACAATATAATAGTTTATGATTGTTGTGTCGTTAGAAATACCCAACAACACAGTAGTGTTTAATAATAATCTTGAAGAGTCAACAAGATGGGAAGGTTTTATTTAGTGTCCGACCGAAGCTTCGGCTTCGGCGTCGGCTTCGGCCACCTTCGGCCAAAAAATCCACCTTCGGCCAAACCTTCGGCTTCGGCCAAAATTTGGCCGAAGCTTTGGCCGAAGCCGAAGGTTTGCAAATTGAGATTTGAAATTGAACGAACGATGCCAGAGCGAGACGGATAGTGCGCAGCGCTTAGCAGAACAGCGTTTCGCCGACCCGATCGCATTGCTTGCAATTAATCTTATAAATAACTGACAAAACATAACATAACAACATAGTCACACTTGATTTCGAAGCGAAAACTGCAGAAAATTTACTGCTGTTTTTTTTACTATTAGCAAATTCTCTCATTTTTTTGGGTCAACACACCTTCGGCTTCGGCTTCGGCTTCGGCCGAAGGTTTTCATGAAAGCCGATTAATCGGCTTCGGCTTCGGCTTCGGCCAAAATTGTACCTTCGGTCGGACACTAGTTTTATTGCACAAACCAACACACGTAGAGCAATAAGCGAAATGTTCACTCTGATCTGTTTTGTTTTTTGGTCTGCCGTCGTTCTAAAAGTAATGGTTCTTTAAGTTCTTTTCAAGTAAACAACTTAACATTTAAAGATAATGTTATCAAATGTGGGTGGTCCCTAAAAGCATATAAATTTAAGCCTATAAGTACTGAGCTTAAATGGGATACTCGACTACGGAGGATTATGCTATTGACGTCACCAAGACTTTTGTAGGCATTTGCCTGTACTCGGTGCTTTTTGTATGGGATCCAAACTCTTTGGATAGATGTATTCCAAGTTTTGTTCTTTACAAAACAAATGAGTCTCTTTTTCAGTCAGTCATTCTTGCCGATCGTTGGACCACAATTATCTAGCCTAAATATTATCCCGTTGGTAGGTATAGGTCTCCCTACAATAAGCTAGGGTTTAGGCTGTAGTTCCCACGAAAGCTTATTGTAGACTGGAGCTTAACACACAACATTCAATTACTTCGTCGCTGTGTGCACAATTATGTCACATATATTCCGGAAAATCAGATTAGCAAGTCTGGGACTCGAACACCTCGCTACGCATGAGAGGCCACTGGTCACACCGCTAGTCTACCAAAACCTTGGAACACAATTATTGGTCAAATCTTCAGGCTTTAAAATTTGTCAAAGAATTTTAGTGTCTTTAATCCGCGTTTTATGACATTATTTGACCGTTTGGCGCATTATTTCCAGATACAGTAGGCTTTTCCTGCTTAGCCTTTTCCGTAGCATTGCAAAGAACCTCTTGTCATCTGACTTTATCAAATCAATGGCCACTCTAATTTTCCTTCATTTCGAGGCAACTTTCCAGTCTTTCTGCTTCTGGAAATGGTAGCACGACCTCTTCAAAACTGTGTTCCACTTTGCACTAGCATCCTGCTCGGTCAATTACGACCGTGGAGCTGTAAATCAGAGACGACAACGCCCCTGCACCAACCGGAGATAGCAGGTGGAGCAAGGCAGGAGGTCGAGCGGGAATCTAACCTTAAAACCACCATTTCATTAATGGTATCATGTATAGAACCGTTTTCCAGCTATGTCAAATTAAATGCAGATTCATTGTTTCTTTAGGCTAAGCGCGCACTACGACTTTTTGTCGTGCGACACGATTTTAAAATAGCGCTGTCCATACTGATTTTTTCATCATAGTGCGCGCGATGACATATAAACCCTTACGTTGCATTTCTGCGACAAAATTGTCACGCGACAAAAAGTCGTAGTGCGCGCTTAGCCTTAGAATGCTTCAGAATGCTCCAATTGGAGTTTAAATATTCTGATGTATTACTGACGAGTTTGAAATTTCTGATAACTTTTCTGTTGTGACACGAAAGTCAGCCAGTATGCTAATTTTTGTATTACAACGTAAAAGTTTGTAGTAGTTTTAACTACAACAGAACGCACCTTAACGCAGTTACTACTCTTTGGTCCTCACTCTAACTAACTATGGCTACTCTAACGAACTAGGCTTAAATAGAAAAAACGCTTTCAGCTTATGACTTACTAGTTTAGGCACTGAATGACAGCAACCATATCAACGACTAAGACAAATACTACACGCCACTTGAGAGAACCTGGTTACGGCAACACGGGGTTAGTTAAGGCATTTGCTTGATTATTTATTGATTTAGTAGGAGATAACAAGATGGGAGGTCTTTGATGATAACGGTAAGATGAAGACCTAACCTGTGGTATTTCGTTTCGTGATAAGTTTTAGTAATCTCTGGAATGGAACTAAAAAAAACAATTTGAACTAATATTCTGTAGAAATGTAAACACATAAATGTGTGTTAATAATGTTATTTTGTCAGAGCAATTGATTTACTTTTTTGTTCTTATTAATTAAAATTAGCAGCGAAACAATTAACAACTGATTTTTAAAGTACTTTTTGTTATGTTTCAATGAAACACTTATCCTGTCCTGTTGTCGCTATGTCCCTTAATTACATGGTATAGCCTGTAACCAATTTTATTTAATCTATGGTATATTTGCTAGGCAAAGGCCTCCCCGTTCCAGCCACAGATAGTAAACATATCACTTAACAAACCGGATAATTTCACCACTAATCAAACGCAACCTAAAAACCCTTTTAAAAATAAGCTAATCGCTCGTTTGTCATGTGAACGGGACCTTAAGGGCCGACACAGTCATCAGCTTAAGCCGATTAGGCGATCAGCTGATAGCCTGCCGGGCCCTTAGCACAGGGTTACCACTGTAAAAGTTTTTTATTTAACCAGCCAGTGACTTTCATCTTACGGCGGAAATTGCAGATAAGGCCAAAAGGCATGAGGTGCTAATACTATTTGACAAACTATTCTGTTTTTAAATTAGCAGGTTATATTTTACTGTTTTTTTTTATTCAATATAGGCTTATGATCGGCTTCAAAATGCCTGACGGAAAGCAAAAATGTTTAGTATGAAATGAACGTTTGTGTCTTTAGTATTAAATAGTTGACAAAGTGGTCGTAGAACAGCACTTGACAGCCCTGCCTTGAGATCAACTGGTCAATATCACGTCTGATTGCCAGTGACAGTCGGAGTTAGTTGACAGGAACATGGTCGGTACACTATTGCGCTGGTATTTGCTTCTAGTATGGCGGTTTGATCATTGTTCAGGGCTTGAACATGCGCTTTTGGGCTATATTTGGTAGCCAGCTGCGACCGGACACTGTGCGAAATACAATAAATATTTTCGCTTTCTATTTGATCAGTTTCTATTGAAGTAAATTCTGTGCTGTCACTATTCAGTAATGTTACTAGCAGGGCAGCGTAGGGCGGAAAACAAAAGAGCGTAAAATTGAGGAAACCTGGACGGAAACGTGGGGTTTAAGGTTTCCGTGAGTTTCCCTCCTGAGCAACTCGATAATTTCCCGAGTTACAAAGAGCGTAGGCATCTTTTCATCCCGGAAAAATCCTCAGTTCCCGCGGATATAGTCGAGAGAACATTCATCTTTATCAAGCTCCCTAAGTCATCCAGATTTAAAGCCTGTGAAGATTCACATCCTAATTGCCCAATTTTCATACAAAAACCTATTGCACCCATTTGACATTAAACAAAGCCGCGGAGCGTGGCGCTGCGCCGGCGCAGGAAGCGGTGACAACAATGCCTATTGTGGCGGCCGGATACGCCTGTTCCGATTGCCCATTAAGTTGGCTAAGCGATGCTTAAATCGTCGATATATGTAACATAGGTCACGTGGTATTTTTTGACTATTTATATTCCAAAACAATTAGTCCGAAAATATGTTATTTCTGGTGTTGTAAGGAAGGAGCTTAAAGAGCACTACTTTAACTAGGTGCGGTGGTCGTACAATACAAGGTGGGACGATTAAGAGAATCGGCACTGCGCCATTTTTATTCCAGCAAATTTATTACTAGTAGAGCTAGGTTTGTATCAATTCGCGGTGCTGGAAATAATGAAGCTCAAATACAGATTTATGACAAAACATTCCAAATTGATGTTCTGAAATATTTTTAAATCATATTATTATATTCAGCCTACAGTTTTTCCGCCGTGCACAATTACATACAAAATCTAAATCGTACCTACTTCGAGAACACATATTGCTTTTCTTTCGAATACAAAGAAAATATGGTTAATGTTTCAAATAAAGTAGCTTAAATTAGGTAGTCGAGTAAAATGACCTTTCTGAAACAGTGACACTCTCCGAAACACTTTGCAGATAACTTGGAAATTTCTCTTTTTACGTACAAATTGAGACATTTTAGATAAAATAAAGGAACTGGCAGTATCATTCGCAACATAAACACGAAGACAATTGCTTTATTTATTTAAACAAAAAACGAGTGAAAGCAATCGCGGACACGAAAATGTATCGATAAATAAATTGAACAGCGACTGAGCTGCAATCATCGCCCATATATAATCGGAATCGATTACGAATATCGATTTTAATTGATCAGTTTTCGTTTTCGACATCCCAGATGTTTATCGTCGGGATGATAAACGTCTGTCTAAATAATAATCCTGCTCATTTTTATCATTTTAAATTGACTATTTTAATTAGTGCGATATATCATGTTCTAATTTTCTTTTGTCAATGACCTCAGTGAATTAAAATGGCGCCATAGCGTGTCGACATGGGTTTGTTTTTTGTGTAGCGTTTTGTGTGCTCTGCCTACCCCTTCTGAGAACAAAGGCGTGATTTCACGTGAATTACATATGTTTATCAAGTAATTCTGCTTATTCTGCATGCTCAAAATTCTGCTTCTTTTTTGACCTGAATTGTACTCGATTCCCGACCTACAAAATTATTGCCATCTCATCGCCCCGATAGTGATATTGTAGAAAGCCAAGATTGTTTTTAGATTCCGAAGGTGGTAAACAAAATAGCAATCGGTTGACCGCAGCCCGTTTGCGCCAAATCGTTCCTCCGGGCGAGCCGCTAGTCGATACAAAAACCATCGATACTAGCAATATAGTAGTAATGCAAACAAAGCCGCAGGTAAAGTGTTACTCCACTGTGGTGCAAGTTGCAGTAGAATAACATGTTGAAACATGTTTGATTTGTGTATGTAACGCATCATTGTTCCGCGTATCCCCTTTGGTAAGAAGGGCGTGACGATACGCGCGTGTCTGTGAAAATGAGTCCCCCATTGGTACAAATACAGATTATATCTACTTTTTAAAGATAGAAGATACAGTTTCTGACAAATCTCTTGTTTGTCTTCAGAATGTTTTACCGCCAGTCTTTACACATAACAGTCATAACTTTTTATGAGAATATAATCCCATATTTCTTTAGGCTGGATTAAATTTTTTATCTCTGCCCATTACTTTTCTACAAGCTCCATATCATTGGAAAACCAACCGATTCTCAGGCATTTTGTTGTCTCGAAGTCTGCAGTAATACAAAAGTTACAAAGCTCAAAGTCAGTATAATCAAAAGCTCTGTAACCACAATTGTGATAGAAAAATTTTGAATTTTGAATTTGAATTTTGAATTTTAAGTGGCGTGTTACTTAAAAATCGTCATTTGTTTTTATACATATACCGTACGCTTCTCCTACCGCCTTTTGGCAATGTATGGTGGCATGATTGTCATCAGTGTGCGATGGCCTCATCTACCTCGCTAGTTCTACATCGCTGCCGCTTCTACCTTAGCCCGATGAATTTACTAGACCATTCCGTCACAGGCGGTGACTGTGGCCCCGTTATCAATCGATTTTTCTCGCCAATGTTAATGCAAGCGCTGGCATTTCCTACATCAGCTGCATCGCATTCATCTCCGACTCCCAAGATACTCAGTTTAATAGCCTTATCATTCCAGATGTCAAAGTGAGCAATGGAAATAATGTGAGATGTCGATTTATAATAAGTAAGTTCATCTACGAATAGATCCATCAACAATACAGAGTTGACATTATTATAGATGCTTCTGAACGGCATCCGAATGTGGGTTTTAGCTCATTAAAAAGTTTTCGGCGTATTAGAAATTGTACAGAGTTACTATAACATACAGTATCTTGCACAAGGTGTTTGTTATCCCTCTCCACTGGAAGGAACTCTTCAACGGTTGGTCCGATTAACTTGAGATTTGGTACCATTATAGAAGATGATAACGATGAAGGATTTTTGGACCTACCGAAAGTTTGTTATTAACCGAGGTGACTTTTTACCAGTGTTTGTTCATTTAGAATTTTAAAGGAATAAAATAAACGACATGTTTCTAGAATTGAGGTCAAGTGTCAAGAGTTATGTTGACAATCGCCTACGCCATCAAAACAACACTTCAACTAATTCGTACCGAAAACGGTATAGTTACAATTATGGTAATGAAATGGCCAGTTTCAGTATTTTAAAGACAAGATTGAGATAAGGCGAAAAGTGGAGCGGCGGGCCTTAAGGCTGGATTGTCACAGATGCGTGCTACATACTGACAAATGGCGGCGACGCCCCCAGGGCTGCTGCTAAGTGAAATGTGTTTTTATACGACTTTAGTTTCTGCCAGCCTAGTACACGATGCTCCTTGTGAATGAGACGGTCACGGGGCGGTGTTGCCAATTCCTAGAAGTTCGGGTCCTTAGACTTAAAATTAAAAGTGGCTAGAAAGTCGCTAAAATTGTCTAGGTGAGTCAAAGGTCACTGGCACTGTGAAACATTAGGTTAGATGCAAAAAAAAACTAAGAAATGTGTTGATGATTAATTAGAATACGTATATCTAATTAAAATACGTATCGGCGCAATAACGTACAATATCTAACTTTCATTAAATATTTTAGCGACATTTTTTTTTAAACGCTGAGACTTGAGCGAAAGTCGTCACTTCTAGCGACTAAGTCGCTAAATTGGCGACACTGCACTGATGCAATGTTCCTCCCCCGCCACCTCTGCAGTCCCCGCTGACGTCTGTAGTTTCTATCTCTGATTCCTAAGGAGATTTGAGCATAAAATTGTTGAACTTTTTTCAAATATTGGTTTATTTGCCTGTAACCACAAAATGTTATAAATGAGTAGCTGAAACGTGTCAGTGCAGTGTATTATTTGCAAAAGATAGTGGTCAACAGTGACTCCGCTTTTAGAGCGCCATCTAGTGAACATTATGTTTCACAGAAATGCCTGTTGGTCC
The DNA here is from genome assembly GCA_005406045.1 of Adoxophyes honmai. NCBI lineage: Eukaryota > Metazoa > Arthropoda > Insecta > Lepidoptera > Tortricidae > Adoxophyes > Adoxophyes honmai. The sequence goes on along the minus strand of BHDV01070698.1, from coordinate 397,562 downwards.
AAAGATTGTCAACTAAGTATTACTTGTCTCCGATTTAATTCAATTTCTCCTCATAAACCGTTAGACGCGTCAGCCCTGCGCGCGCATGCAAATCTCATGTGACGCGAGCGATCTTATTAACACACGCGCACGCGGACACGTGGATTAGCCCACTAGTGGGACATGAGACCCAATTATAGGGGACTGAGATTGAAGGGCCGACTCGATCTCATATGGGGACAGGCGGATCTACGGATGGTGGCATGAGGAATTCCTTTGGGATTTATCGCTATTCCGTTTTAATTTAGAATTAGGTACATTTCTCCATTTCTTCCGGCGATATCGTACGAGGCGACTAAAGAAATCGATTTAGGTAGGTTTTAATGACAGGCAAGCAACTTTTCATTATTGTACTTGTCTCGCATTTATGTTTTATTTAACCTAACATTACGCTAAATATGCCTCGACCTACCCCACTAAGCCAAAGATACGTTAGGGGACAAATGTGCCGCGACATGTGTCGCGCGACGTGTCGAGCGATGTTGCGCGACGTCGCCGGACTTCGCCTGACATGTCGCGCGACACGTGTATATACCTACGCGGATAAAAGTCGCGCGACTATAGGGCACATTTGTCCCCTAATGTATCTTTGGATTTAGTGAATAGGAGTGATGAAGTGAGGTGAAAAAACAAGGTTCGTTTTTTTTAGAGGATTGTAAAATATCACTGTAATTGAGAGACTCGGGAGCAGATAACTCCCATGGCCATCAGCTAAAATTGTACAAGGCTGAGTGAGACTGTCTGGTCTAAACGAAACCACTGTTAACTGTAATGTTTAATAATGTAATTATAATTAACCTCACCAGATACGGAGTTCAACTATAAATAATATCTACAACTTCGCTGGTCACAAAAATCGACCCACTCCGTTTTTCGCACTAATGCTCATAAAGTTTCAAAGATAAACGTTTAGAAGTTAAATTATGTTTGTGATAGATAGATATCTCTATTTCACTTAAAAATATATATGACATTTGAAATGTCAACACATAATAAACTCACAAATGGATCGTCAAAAGTAAAAAATAAAAATTAATTAAAAATTAAATTTAAGAACAGCGCCATCTATCGGTGCACGAGCGAAAACAAAATAAAAATAAATAATCGAAAATAAAAAAAAATAGCTTCAAAATATTTAATAGATGCGTACTAAATCTGAGACAGCTTTCCTCCAGGATTCCTTTCCCCCAGATGGGTGAGACTCGGCTCATAGGCTTAGAGATCCGAAGCTGCGCGTGCGGTCCGAAGACGGGATAATCTTGGCTCCGTGGCCGATTTACTACGATATAACGGATCGAGGACTTGATCCCGATTTCAAATCGATAATCGGGTTTGTCATGTTCCAATGCCTCGATACTGTTATCAGTAAGGATTGAAGGTGGGTGGTATCTCGTAAAGTGAGGGCTTTGGGTTCGGTAGACATGGTCTTACATGTATGTATGTTAAAGGTACAGAGTTACTTTTTTTTACCGTGTGCTGTTGGGTTTAGAATTACCTCTCCATTTCTTCCGTGGATGTTGTAACGTGCTACTAAGGAAATAGGTTCAGGTATATTTTAGGCGGTAGGCTAGCAACCTGTCACTGTTATACCTGCCAGAACCTTATAATATGCTATATGGTGGAAAGTGAAATAGTCAATGTTATCTACGTTGCGTTTCGTGTGCTCTGCCTACCCCATTTGGGAATACAGGCGTGCGTGATGTATGTACGTATGTATTTATTAGTCTCGAGTTAAGTACAATAGTAACAGGTTGCTAATTTGTCGCCTAATACACCTTAACCTATTTCCTTAGTCGCCACTTACGACACCCACGGAAGAAACGGAGAGGTGTTTTAAACCACACAACACATGGCAATTAAGTGCCGTTTTAAAAACCGACCGTTATTTTGGTTAATCTATGCGCCCATTATATTATTATTAACTCTGCCCACCCAAATCACAGTGAATCCCAGCTAGCGGTTCCCAGCGCTGGGCACATAAATATCCCATCAGCATCGACACCAAACGGTCCGCGAGGCCGTGACAAATCCGTAAACTGCCAGGTTTACCTCCAACCAGCATCTTAGACCTCCCGCTTCCCCCTTCCTTAAGGGGAAATGGCACGGTCGTATTTCGGTACAAACGTAGTCCTCGGATTCCTCGCTGGATGTTACCCGTAGAACAATGATATTTTACATCAACAATCTAATGATAGATTAGCATGTTCCTATGTTTACATTTTTTTCTTTATTGAATTATTAAAAGAGATGAACCTTCAAAAACATGAAAAATTGGTAAGTTTTTTCCGTTGTGTTCAAACCTCTAGAAACCCATTTTAACTTTTTAACACAATTATATCAAAATATAAGAACAGAAACACAGCTATGACATATTTTAAACAATTAATAAAATAAAAAAAATATCGGTTAAGTTTTGGAGAAGAAATCAGGGGACTAAGAATCGTTGTTTTTGTGTAATTTTCATAAGTATTTTCGGTCCGAGCTGCATTTTTCCTTATCGCACGTTGTGTGGGCAGGGCACGGCGCGACAGCAATAGATTTAGCAAATACCTATTTTTCAATTCGCTCGACCGGAGTGTTTCCTCTTAAGGAACATTTGAGACCTCGGACGGCTTGTAGGGGTGGTCGGGGGCCAGGATAGCCCAGCCAGGACTCGTGAGGTGGAAGGCTAATTGTTTTGTGCGCCTGCACAGATTTACGACGCCACAGCGTCAGATAGCTTCCGCGTCGTTTTCTTTTACTTTGTTTAGAGATTTAAGTCTGTATTCGAATTGTTTGTACTTTGTCTATATTATCCGCGAGTTAAGAATTTCTCTGTTTCTTCTGTGGATATCGCTAGAGGTAACTGTGGAATAGGTTTTGGTAAACTTTAGGCGACAGGCTAGCAATCTGTTGCTACTATAGGTACCTCTCCCAACTATGCTCAACTCAACCTTGGATTTGTGCTAAACGTGGCTACGCAACGTAAAATAGTAAGGTTCTGAATGTGTTATTATTCGCTTAAGAAAATATTAGATTTGTCTTTAAACTAGAGTAAGTTACATTCTCTCGTTATGACATGTATATTTCCTAGATTCTATACACCAATAATAATAAAACTAAACAATAACAACTGTTATTGCCAATTAAGGGCAAACATTGAACAGATAACAGTCAATTGGAACCAACATTTAAATAAAACCGAACACCCATAAAATCCGCTAAACGCGTTAAATGGCCGAACAATGTCGTAAACAAGGCAATTGTCACAATTTGCAATTCCTAACTAACTGAAAACGGCGTTAGTTAATAGCAATAACAGTTACATAAACCGGCCGTTATAAATAACCTTTGTATTTCCATGCGCGGGCGCAGAGCCTTGCTGATCATTGCGGCGCGCGGGGTTAGATGAGAATATCTAGGCTTTGATTAAATAAAATGCAATTAGATGATTCGCATAAAAGTAGCATGAGATTCACTCATAGTGAAAACGGATACACGGTCTTTAAATCGAGATTGGATCGATATGTTTCGGGCCGATCCGTGACCCATCGTCGGGAGCCATGCGCCACGGCCGCGTATAGCCATCTTATTTTTCCACTCTTTTCAGTCCGCGTCTCTCTGCAGCCGAGGCGCGTTACTTCCAAATCAGCCAGAAACACGTCGATCTATTCGACTACACTATACTAACTATAGTTGTCAAAGGGCATGTCCATTATAATGGAAGTCGACCGAGGGGAGCCGAAGTTTGACGAGGCAAGCCGAAGTGCCTCTATCATATTCGTCTAACTTGAGTAGTGTGAGGGCATTAGAACTACGATCGACCAGCCAGTTATCCATGGTTTGCGGGTGCAATAACTAGATGAGTTCGCAGCAGCCGGGGCTTTGATGCTGGTCGATCAGATGAGAAGATAAGAGGAGTTATTACCGCGACAATTATTCCATATAAATAATAAATGCCCGCTAGCCCTGCCCTTCTATGGTGGATAGTGAAGTTAGATGGATCGAAACAGGATTGGCAACAATCCTGTGGATACGTAGACATCGAGCATTGAAATGTAAGGCGGTTAATTTTTTTTCTAATATTTCGGTGGCTTTACGTGCGTACATTATGTCTATATTCCCAAATGTGATAGGCAGAGCACATGAAACGCTATATAGGTAAGCCAAAATACATAAAATTGACTTTTTCTCGTGTCGTAAGCACTTGTAGAATAATGTTTAGGTTTTTAGGTTAAGGGGTATACTTAAATAGAAACAGGTTGCTAGCTAGTCGTCCAAATTATACCTTAATTAACCTATTCCTGTTCTTAGTCTGTGAAAATAGAAACTATGGAATTATATGCAGTAACGCACACGACGCGCAAAAAGTCCGGCGTACAATGCATAGAATCCACGCAGACTTTTTGTGCGCCGCAGACTGGATCGCGCAAAGTCTATCGTCTGCGCTGCGCCTTGAACTTACGTTCTCAAGCGTTCCGAACAGCCTACATCATAGCGAGAATGCCTTAATCGCTGCGCGTACGCCGATGAATTCCGGCGTCAAATTAGACCTTTTTCGGACGCGGGAGTGCTGTTATAAATCCGATTGTCTCATTGTTCCTGCGCTAGATATCCTTTGTATCGGCCCGTTTGCCGTTGCGTGATAACATCTCACCTAACTAAGCTGTTCGCGTAATATATATTTTCGTCTAAATAAGTACTATTTTCGTCAGAGGTAATTCGATAGTACATACATATACATATATCATACATAGGCAGATCGCACGCAACGATACAAAGCTAAAACCATGACTATTTTAGGTTTCATAGACAGAGATGGGTGAGGTATAAGGCTGCCTATCCACAAGAGATGTGCTATGCTACGATGCTACGAATGCGTTTGATATCCACCAATCATATTCATTGATGCACATACCATAGCGCCGGTGGAAAGGGATTCGTAGCGGGGCTTAATACATCTTCGCAGCATATCTGCATAGCACATCTCTGGTGAAAAGGCAGCCTTATAGTGACAGGTTGTTATCCTGTCGCCTAAAGCATACCTAAAACTATTTCCTTTGTCTCCTGTCACAACATCCACGAAAGAAATGGATACTTAGTTGAAATTTTCAACCCGACACCACACTTTTAATCTATCTAATGGAATATATTTAATATCTATATCAGGGGTCACCAAATGGCGGACCGCCGACCCATTGTATGCGGACCGAAAAAATATATCTTCATTCATTCATCTTCAGGATTTAAAGTCAATTGTTTGCACCACACCACGACCACCACGATAATCAACAGTAAAAATGACATTTTTCTTATTAACATTATAATACCTTTGTAATTTCCGTAATTACCTTTGTTTATTTTTTTTTATTAATTGTGTGGATCGCGAATGTCATTTCATTTCTAAAAATGGACCCCGAGCGAAACTAATTGGTGACGCCTGATCTATGTATATGATATGTATTTTAAATCTACTTAAATGCGTAACGTTGTAATGCATCTTAAAGTGAGGTTTCAATAGGCAGAATTATCATTCTATTACTATTGGTTAGACAAGAATCACATCCCAGTGTCCCTAATGGTTCGTGTCACCGCATGCGCAGTCCCGTTGCAGCGCGGGCGCAACTCGCGAGTCTATTTTCGAGACGCGACGGTCGTCAACCGCACTATTTCGAAGTCCGCAATGCGGCTGCGCGAGTTATGAGTGATAGCGGAGAAATGTTTAGGATCAAATCTCATTGAAGCCCGTCTAGTTGATGCCAATTATCTATACTAATATAATAAAGCTGAAGAGTTTGTTTGTTTGTTTGTTTGTTTGAACGCGCTAATCTCAGGAACTACTGGTGCGAATTAAAAAAATATTTTTTTATTAGATAGACCGTTTGTCGAGGAAGGCTTTAGGCTATATAACATCACGCTGCGACCAATAGAACCGAAGAAACCGTGGAAAATGTGGAAAAAACGGGGAAATTTTTCACTATTCCACGCGGACGGAGTCGCGGGAACAGCTAAACTGATTAATCAAAACTGAACATAGTACTCCTGATCCCAAACATGTCATTTTGACCAAAAGTTAACTGACATAGCAATTACTCTTTTTCCATTCCGAAGCTGTTCTGTAAATAGCCTTCAGGCTGCAGATTTTTAGTTAGCTTTAGTTCTAAGTAGAGATCAGGGTGCAAACATTGTCGGTAGTTTTTAGAGCAGCACTAAATAATAAAATGTGGTAACATTATTTCTGTGTGGTGTCGGTTTTAGGATATCACCTCTCCGTTTCTTCCGCGGATGTCGTAAGGACTAAGGATAAGGTTAATGTGTATTTTAGGCGACAAGCTAGCCACCTGTCACCAACTCAAAACCTAAAACATATGCTAGAAGTGGCCACGTAACGTAAAAGAGCTTTGGTTTTGTCCATGTAGCGTTTTGTGTGCTCTGCCTACCCTATTTGAGAATATAGACGCGATATTATTTGTGAATTTAACATTTGCACGTGTCAATTTAGATCTAAGATTAAAAACAAAGCATAGCTCTTCTACAGCCGCTAGATCGCGTCGCTTGCGCCCGCGGACGCAGCATTTGCATACCGCTAGGATAACCAGCAGGTCATGCGCATGATAAATACACGTCTCCAACCAAGGTCACGGGCCGATCAGCCGGTGGGATTAAATGGATGAATCGATGATCATTCAGGGGTACAATCGATGATCTGTAGGGGAATTCCGTTAAGAGAGGACATAAAGTCTAATCGTTAGTCGAAGAGGTCATTTAGCTCGGTTTTCAACCTATGGACCTCGACCCCCTAGGTGGTCCCATTGCCTCTGCATAGGTTGCGGGGGTTTCAATGTTAAGCAAAACAAAAGAAATGTAACTGTCATGAAAGATGTTTAAATATTGCATGGTAAGTGGTGAGTTGCTAGCCTGTTGCCTAAAGCATACCCAATTATTATTTTTTATCGTGCAAATTAAGTACATTAAAATAAAACAAGAATTGAGTTAAAAAGCAAAACGAAATCATGTTACAAATGGTCTCTCGCCGTAGCTATCGTTGGCCAACGCAAAATAGTCGGTAAATGATTTCATAAATAATATCTGTACGATCTCAACCAGTACCAGTTTCTTAAGTATGGCTCCCAGTCTTACTGATGACGTGGCGACTGATCCCGATAACCATCGCTTCATCTCACCACAGAATCTAACAACTCAGAAAAAAACATTCAAGTTCCAACTTTAATTAGAGAGTAGACGGTTTTAATTCTACTGCAAGGATAAATAAAGGCTCACTTAATTGCTAGTGTTAATAGAGTGTAAACTAATGGTAGCCGTCAGCGTGAGGTATAGTTAAGTGTATCGGAACACAGTCCAGACGTAGAAATAGCCCCGCGTTCCGTCAAAGCAACGGGAGCTATTCGTACGCTCCTGGCGCGTAATTTATAGGCCCTGCGCGATGACAAACTATCCGCGACGGACTTTTTAGTCTGTGAGAATAGAACCTATGAAATTATATGCAGTAACGCACACGACCCGCAAAAAGTCCGGCGCACGCATACAATCCATGCAGACTTTTTGTACGCCGCAGACTCGATCGCACAAAAAGTCTGTCGTTGCGCTGCGCCATAAGAGACCGGGTAGAGCATTATTGTTAATGAAAGGGAGTATTAACTGGATTGCTGCGTTGTGTTGTTTAAGCAGTAAGCACTGGCCATTAGTCCAGAGTAAATGCGGTAGGTGTAGCTTTGATTGCGTAGGAAATGGCTTATCCTACGAAACGAATTAACGCGTGCCCGGTTATTAACGCATACCACACTGATTCTATATTTCGAACTCTTTCCGTCGATGTTATGGTTTGATTTGTTGTCTTTTACAGACGTGTACGATTGGCTATTTAATTTCTGCTCTCATGAATCGCACGTCTCGAGTCGAATATAATGCGGTAGTTACACTGAACGTTCACCTTATGCGGTCGCCACACAAGTTCTAAACTACTGCGGGCAACGAAGTGCTGTCCAGCGTCACCTAGTCGTCGGTATTATTCGGCACTTAACCCCTCGTATGCGGCGCATTCGATTTTTTCTATGGATTTGTATGGATCTGCTCCGTAGCATAGGAGAGGAAGCCATTGTTGTTTCTTCCTTTACGCGATTCTGCACAACTATCAAAGACAGATGCGGTGAATGGAAATAATGGCATAAGACTCGAATAATCCATCCGACAGTGTTAGCTCGCTCGCTAAATGCTTGACTACCGTATTCTTAACACTTGTGGTCGCCTCATGCTGCCGCTTTACGAGTATCCCAGGGTTTTCATCTATCCTCAAACTCTACCCATTTATCGCGAAAATGTTGTATATCAAGATGTTACAAAAATGCCTATGCAGGCTGCGCTGCAACATTTACCCTGTGAGGGCACAGCAATTTTAAAACTTATAGCTAATAGATACTTAATATTATTTCTACTTTTATAATTAATTTTGTAGTTACCTAATGAATATATGGCACTAAATTAAAATTATTTTCTGAGCTACAAGTTAGCTCACTGTCTTATACGTACCTACCTAATAGATATAAAATGAATATTAACAAAACTGAACAAAACTATAAGGGGCAGCGCAGACGACAGACTTTTGTGCGATCGAGTCTGCGGCGCAATAAAAACTCTGAATGGCGCGCAGACAGTTTCCATTCAGAGTTTTTATTGCGCCGCAGACTCGATCGCACAAAAGTCTGTCGTCTGCGCGGCCCCTAAATCAACCAAAATAAAAATCCAAAGTTGTTAAAACTCCTCGAGCTCCCCCCCTAATCCAGTATCCTCTTCCACAGCCAGACACAGTGCCCCAGGCCAGCATCGACATGACGACGGTGCTGGAGGTGTCCGAGGCGGACTCCGTGACGGGCCACGCGCACAGCCTGGCGCTGACGGCGCCGGAGCGCGTCACCTTCGTCAAGGGCACCTGCCGCGAGGAGGCGCGCTGGTGGGCTGATGTGCTCAGCGTGTATCCCAGGAGCAAGGTAAGATTCTGATACATCATCATCAGCCTATATACGTCCCACTGCAGGGCACAGGCCTCCTCTCAGTATGAGAGGGCTTGGGCGATAGTTCCCACGCGGGCCCAGTGCGGATTGGGAACTTCACACACAACGTGGAATTACTTCGTTGCTGTGTGTAGGTTTCCTCACGATGTTTTCCTTCACCGAATAGCTCGTGATAAATATCAAATTCGATATCGCACATAAATTCCGAAAAATTCAGAGGTGCGAGCCCGGGGTTTGAACCCACGACCCTCTGCTTGAGAGGCCACAGGTCGAACCGCTAGGCTACCACGGCTTAATCACGCCTACATACATAATCACGCCTTTATTTCCAAATGGGACAGGCAGGGCATATGAAACGCTGTAGTCAAATTCATGACGTTTCGTTAATAGTATCTACTTCATACAGAAGGTCCATTCCCGAATAAGTATGCGTAAAAATATTGCGGTCTCTTGAATGTTTGCCGTATTGTATACCTTTTACGAGGTCTCACTGGTAGAGCATACCTAAACTGCGGAGTGGACCTCCCTTGCTTGGCGGTATGGACTGAAAAGCTCCAAACGCACGCACTGACTGACTGCAGAGGCAGGGCTGAGCAGCGCAGTAGCGTGCCGGAATCCGTACCAATATATAAATGTGAAAGTGTGTTTGTTTGTTTGTTTGTTTGTTTGTTTGTTTGTCCGTCTTTCACGGCTAAACGGAGCTATGGATTGACGTGATTTTTTTAGGTAGGATAGTTTAGGGCACGGAGAGTGACATAGGCTACTTTTTATCCCGGAAAAAATTGATGTTCCCGAGGGAAAACAAAAATATAGTTTCCTTGATAGATCGATATCGATCGACGATAGATCGATATCAATCGATAACCGATCGATAGATGATAGATCGATGGCGCCGTGTGTCGTTTGAAACGAGAAGTTTTCTTATAGTTGTGCTTTATACCGCAATATAACCGAGTTCCACGCGGGCGGAGCCGCGGGCGGAAAGCTAGTTGCCTTTAATTTTCAAAATTTCACGTTTCTTGCTATTTTTAGTTTAGAGGTAAAATAGCGACAGGTAGATAGCTTGTTGCCTAAAACTTACCCTAACCTATTTCCCTAGTCGCCTCTAATGATATCCACGGAAGAAATGGAGAGGTAATATTCTAATCTGACACCACACTGTCTAATCGGTTGTAATATTAGAAATTATACGAAAAAGGACGCGCAGTGCGTAGGCCAGTAATAAAGCGTGTCGTTACATCACGCCATTGAGGATAGAACCTATAGAGTACTAATGTCATCTTGGTTGTTCGGAAATTATTCCGCAAAACAATTGAAGTGATCGCTGTGCTCTTATTGGCCGGTCCAAGATCGCGCGTAACGCTAGTGCCTTTTTCTCTACGGTTATTGGCTCTGTACAGTTTCTGTGACAGTGACGGTGACGTTTAGTATGTTGAAATCAACAAACTATTTGCGGACCGGGGTTGCGAACATTGTTTCTCTATAGGTTCTATCCTCTATGCATCACGCAGTGCTTACTTGCCAACAAGAGACAGACTTATAATAAAAGCCAAGTAGGTACTTGACTGTTACATGTATACAATCGTACTTACCCTCAGAGTACAAAACCGTTGCGTACTAATGACGAAACCATTTATGAAACTGTACTTTCCAGGAATAAAAGATGATAAAAGTTAGTGGCACTGTTAATTGGGCTTAGAGATGTAATTCGACAGGTGAATTCCATTACTGTTGCAGTAAAACGATGAACGCGACGATAAGTGGTTGAACAGGCCTCACAGGCCTCACAGGTAAACTACATTCGTATTTTAATGCGTTTTATTATGCAACTGATTCCCTACAGTTGTAAAATGTTGAAGTGAGTATATAGCTTCACTTTATAGTATAAATACATATAAAGTTTGTATAGAATCGGATATTACTAGTAGTTATTCCTGTGTGGTGTCGGGTTTAGAATAACACCTGGCCATTTCTTCTGTGGATGTTGTAATCGCGACTAAGGAGCTAGGTTATGGTATATTTTAGGCGACAAACTAGCAACCTGTCACTATTATACCTGCCAACTTAAACCCTAAAAAATGTGCCAGAAATGGCCACGGAACGTGAAATTGACATGGTTTTATCTACATACCGCTTCGTGTGCTCTGCTAACCCCATTTGGGAATACAGCCGTGATAATATCACGTATTTATAAGTGCAGAAAACATGTTTCGGGGAACCATATAACATGAAAACATATGATACATGAAAAATTACAAAGTCATAAACAGGGTATAACATAACAATCATAACAACAATCCGTACCAATATATAAATGTGAAAGTGTGTTTGTTTGCTTGTTTGTTTGCTCGTCCGTCTTTCACGGCTAAACGGAGCGATGGATTGACGTGATTTTTTAGGTAGAGATAGTTTAGGGCATGGAGAGTGACATAGGCTACATTTTGTCTCTTCAAACCCCCCCATTTCCCTAAAGTGAGGAGTGGAAGTTTTCAATGTAGAAAGCTATAAAATTGGTATGTGTGCTATCTCTTCTGTGATACCCCGAATTTAACACGAGCGGAGCCGCGGGAAAAAGCTAGTAGAAAATAATAATTCTAAATAGATGGGTACAAAAGTTACATGTCCTAAGATGCGATATGGAATTAGAGATCAAAGTTGTAAACAAACGTGTTGCCATTGCAATAAAAGCAAACGCAATTAGGAAAACTTAAAATTCAATAATTACGCTAGATAAAAATGAGTACAACTAATTTATAAGCAGAATAAAACCGTGTGAACATATGTAAACATTTAAATGAACAAAGGAAATAGCACATCTTTTTTAAATTGCAAATTTGCTTATTTTATAATTATGCCACTGGCAATGGTTAGAAATTGTAAACATTTGGTCCGTATTTTTATTCGTATTCATATTTATATAATTAATTGTCCAGTAAGACTGATGAATCGATGAAATATTGTTCAATTTGCAATGGACGACACTTAAAAGATCGTGGGTAGACCGCTTTTTTACCTTCGCGCTTAGTGTCCATTTTATACATCATTATAATTCGTTTTTTGACATCTGTCGTGATCGAATGTGTTCCCTCCCGCTTAAGCGTTCTGTTCTTGAGTTTTAGTTTGGTGTTTAGTTTTGTTTTATTTCGTTATTTGTTTTTGTTTCATTGTTAAATTTGTGTTTGTCGTTCGTCTGGATCCATACGAACACAAGTATAACGTCGTATTTTCAAAAGATATCACATAATATGCAACGAATATTGCTATGCATCAATAAACTAAAAGTTGTTAAAAAATTAATACAATAATATATAAATTAGTAACAAAACAGGTTTACTACCTCTGGAATGTCACTTTGACATTGACAGTTGGTTGTTTACATTATTGATCTCTAATTCCATATCGCATCTTACTTGTTTTGTTTTATACTGTGCACAGAATCCTTAACAACACGAGAATGATACTTAATACCGACTGTTTTTAGATAGCGTGATAAAGTCATTTCTTTGAATTACCGCTTGTCGGACTTCTTAGAGAAAGGATTAAGACTCGGACTCGGAATGCAAGTTTTATTGTTCTTAATTAGCGTTATTATGGCGTCTTAAACTCCCAATTAATTACGGAGTTACTTTTAATCAGGTTGTTAAGTAATACGGCATTAGCGTGGATATTTCGGTCCTTCAGACAAAAATCTTGAAGTAATTATGTTCGTTTAGATTAAATATGACCGGCCATTTTGAGGACAGAAAATTTGTCATTGCACTTATAAAAGGTTTTGAATAACAGCTATCTATTTCTTCAGTGGATGTCGTAATAAGCTAAGGGTCAGTGGCGTAGCTAGGGGGGGGGGGCGGTCCGCCCCGGGTGTCACCCTCCTAGGGGTTTACTAAGTACATTTTATCCAAATACATAAACAAAGCTAGACAATGTCAAGAAATCCCTAACAGAGCCTAGATTGCTCATAATTTCCCTCTAAGACCATTCAGGAAGTAAAAAAGACGTACCTGTAAGAGCCACTTCGCACCTCTCTTGCCATCCGCAATTACTTGCCAGCAGTGGCCCGCAATTTAACCATCCTCGACATATTACTGGCACTAAGGAAGAACCAAAAGACGGTGTTTACATATGTAATGAGCGGGCGAACCTGCTTGTATATGCAACGGAGTGCGTCAGGGCAACAACCACAGACTTATATCGAAATAGATACCGCGGCTTCCTGCATTTGTATGAAAACCAAGCGTGTCACTTTTAATCTACAGCAGGTAAAGTCACATAAGCGCTTTAGAGATGGGAATTGACAGTCCGAGTGAAATCCATTCAAAGATGACGCCGCTTTATTCAAGTTATCCTGTCTATAGGCAGTTAAACCTAATCTAAGTGGTATAAAACTAAAAAAATCGCGTCAAAGGAGGAGCATTGCTCTCCCTTTTGGCTCCATTTTGACACGCGAAGTACATTCACTTGAGTAATCTATTTCTATATAAATCTGTGGCAACAACACATGGTTAAGATAGGGTAGCTTTGACAGCGAACCTTGTACAGCAATAACCGCTATAACTTGACAGTTCGGACGGTAAAATCCGTTTAACATGTCAATAAGGTACGGGTCCTAATTGACAAGGCTGGACGTGTAGTATTAGATGCAAGGAAAATGCCGTCAACCAATCAGGAAATTCCGCGCGATGGGGTTTCGAATTCTTTCCAGCCACTTTACAGCTATCCGCTGTACTGTCTATGGTATTGCGTTCATTAGCACAGTCAGACATTTGACGTGTGAACACTAACTATTATGAGTATGTATTTGAATCAGGAAAAGTTAGTCTAGTACTTTTTCAGTCAGTCCACTTTTTGTTTCATTTCTTGGTGCTCCCGTTGCATAAGATCTAAAAAGTGATACAATTTTTACCTATTAATTAATCATAAGTCGTTTTATAATTAGGTAAATTAGAAATAAAACGAATTGTTTAACCAGTATGAAACATTAAAGTACTTAAATGTTTTTTTACTATGTACTTAGGTACATTCACAAAGTTGTTCACTGTTGATGGCTGTATGGCATGACGCCCTTTGTCCGCACCACCAACCGTAAAAAAGTATACAGCGTTAAAATATCGGCGGGAGTTTAGAGGTTATGAATTTATTCATTTGTTTATTTTTTGCAAAAGCATTAAATATCGTTTGATATGTAAACGAAGACGTTATTTTCACTCGTCGCATGTCTACTTACACGTTTAATAACTCAGTTTCTGCACTTACATTAAAAAGTAGTTGCATTTAGATTCCTCGTCATATTAAGGTAATATCCTTTCATTCACGCTGAAGAGAGTGAAACAGGCGTTTACGCATATTCCAAGTTTAAAAGGAAATTGAATGTTTTTATTTTTGTTTAAATCCGCGAAGTGCATAACCAGCGGGTCGTCCCGCCGTCTATAATCAACAACACCAGTCATTACTTAACTAACATATCAATCAGGTTAAACTAGTATGTTCATTGACCACAGGAAGCCAGCTCCGGTTTTTGCCAGCGCACAATACTGGTTGACAAAGCGGTTGTCCTTTTTAAAAGGGCTTATGTCTACACAACTGTCAAAGAGGTGCGACCTTTTGTTTCGAGGGATGAGCTAACAAAGCTACTGTTCTAGTGTAAAAGGGCTCATGTCCGTGGAGATGGGGTAGAGATAAGTCGTTTTGTCTGGAGTGGGGTGATGGGCAGACAATGCACTCGACTCCGTGACAGCGCATGCATAGACCAGTTTGGTATCCTTGGGATGGTCGTTTTGCGGTTGAGTCATGAGATCTTCATTGATTCGTCTGTGCTTTTATTGAATTTTATAGTCTTTTGATTAACGAATGTGGTTTGGATTTTTTTAAAGTGTATTAACGCCCTAACCAAGCGTGAAAGAGACGAAATGCTTTTTACGTTTAAACTGGGAATAAACTCAAACTAAGGCCCAGTAGTCTTAACACAGCAACACGTGCGAGGTCTAGTAGGGTAAGCACAGCATCATGTGTGAGATGACACGCTCGCGGAATAGTCTACCTGTCACTTTCTCACTTTTAGACTGTGGCAGGTATCTCTACTCGCGCCTCGCCGTGCTAAGCCGGCAGGAGTAGTTAGGAATTGACCCCTACCTAACCAAGCTAGACAATTGAAATATGGTCTGACGATGAATGGTATTTTACTTTTGTTGTTGCCCTTATTTGCCAATATGTCGATTTGTACTTACTTAAACGCTGTAACGAGCCAGTAACCGAACAGCAGTCGTGGGGCACGCCGGTTTTGAGTAATTCCCTTTAAACGGTCTAATGGCCGACAATCTTCTTTGTCGGCGATGAGATGGTTATTAGGAATAGCGACTGATTTTAAAATTGATGTAAGTACTTACTTGTGCTTCTTCTTGCCGCTCTTGCTTGTAGTTTTATTACATACATATAAACATCATGCTGGAATTCTTAATTGGGGTAGGCAGAGCACATGAAACGCTATGTTGACAAAACCTCATAATTCGTAGCCTCTATTAGTTTTTTTTAGGTTTTATTTCAAAATGCCGGTGCAATAGTGACAGTATTTTCTTAGCTGCCTCATACCACTGCACTCTGCATACACGGAAGAAATGGAGTGGCGTTATTCTAAACCCGACATTACACGGCAAAGTACTAGTAGTTTATTTATATGCAAAGTAGTTTATTAGCGCCCAAAATGTTCTTGCGAAGTTCCATATTCATTTACTACATTTAGCGACCACTGACCAATGTCCTGTGTGGTGTCGAAATACTAACACTTCTCCATTTCTTCCGTGGATGTCGTAAGAGGCGACTAAGGTTATAGGTTTAGATATGCTTTAGGCGACAGGCTAGCTACCTGTCACTATTATACCACTACATCTGTTTCCAAACCTAAAATCATGCTAGAAGTGGCTGCGAACCGTGAAATAAGACAAGAGCCTTTAAAAGTTTACTTTAATACACGAAAGAAAGTATCCTTATAATAAAACGAAGACATTTTAATTAAATAGGCCACGTCTAATAAGGCCGCGAGCGTTTGCGCCGCGACGAGCAGTTCAAAGAAGCCGTAACTGAATTTCGGCGTAAAATTGAGATGGCCGCAATTTCCAGGTCACTCTAACATCAACAAGCCGTGTGGACTCCGCCTTATTCTGAAGTCCTGGTGACCTAATTCCGATCGTCTAGCATTTACACTGAGTTGTTCACTTGCGGTCGCCGAACGTG
Organism: Adoxophyes honmai; assembly: GCA_005406045.1. Classification (NCBI taxonomy): domain Eukaryota; kingdom Metazoa; phylum Arthropoda; class Insecta; order Lepidoptera; family Tortricidae; genus Adoxophyes; species Adoxophyes honmai. The sequence goes on along the minus strand of BHDV01070698.1, from coordinate 381,288 downwards.
TTTCGAACTACACTAGTCAACAAACGTCGTTGTTACATTGTCTCTTTTAATCCCAGTCTTTGGTATACCACGAGCCAGTCGCGAACCTACACACAGCGATGAAATAATTTAATGTTGTGAATGAAGTCTCATATGCAGGGCCACGTCTACCGTATAGTCCAAACCCTCTTCTACTGAGAGTATACCTGTGCCTCAACCAATGGGGCTTACTTATTTAGACTAGATCATTAGGTAGGTAAATAATGATGATTTTGAAAATCAGTACCTACCTAACAGCAATTCATGAGTCACACCTTCACACCCTTGGCGTCTGGGTCGGCAACGCATGTGCAGTCCGTCTACTATCGCGGATATCTATGACCGATATCATTCACTTACCATCAGATGAACCATCCCCTATTTTGGTGTAACGAATACAAAACTGCACCGAAACGCGTAAGAAACTCGCGCAGAATAGTTCCGCTGCGCACGCGCCTGTAACTCGACGCTAATTGCGCCGCGCCCGCGCCTGCCGGGTTCCTGCTACCGCGACGGCCCAATTGTGGGGTTAGACTGGGGTCATCGACCGACCCCACAGCTAGGTATTCTAGGAATATGGAATGAAACTAGATTTCGGGATTTTTTTCAGTTTTTTCATTGAATCCAGCGCTATTTCTTGAATTAGTGACAGTGAGTGATAGGTATTCAAATTAATTGTTTGTAGTTAAAACAACTTACATTATAAAAACAAACAAACATCTCGCCTCTACTCCCAAATGGACATACATATTGACTATGCAGAGCCCACAAATCTTGACATAGCCAAGTCACTTTAAGTTATTTGATAAAACAACATGCAAGTGAATAAAAGATAACAACTTAAATGATGGATGAAGCAAGAAACATGTAAGGAAATAGGTTACCATAGAAATAGTTCGGCATGCTTTAGGCGACAGGCTAGTAACCTGTCACTATTATACCAGTGGTTACATGTATTTTTAAACCTAAAATTATGCTTAAAGTTGATGTGTGTGTATTTAAAGAAGGCAAAAATAGCGTTCAATCTAATTCAGTAGTCACTTTATCGACTGACGCGAGCAAATAGACGGATTTACGGCAACGCCTCTCTTGCAGTCTTAAAGTTGTCACAGCCTAGAACACAGATGGCGATGCGGACGGCTGGTGATTAGTTACCGCGGCAACATTGTAGGCCCTAACGGCTGGTCTGCACATTCCTGGGGTGCCATACCTCAAAAGGAGAGACCGTGCCCTTAGAGGATCACTTCGTTTGTCTGTTTGTCTGTCCATCTGTCTGTCAAAGTACAAGTTTGTTGGGTTTCCATTGCCCTGGAATCATAGCTTTGTTTAGTCAGTAATTTGTTCCTACGTTGTTTTATAGCTTGCCCAGGAAAGTAGTTATCCTCACGCAGCATGCTTTAAACTTTCTATGCGATACCTACCGATATTGATAGTGGAGTCAATGAATGAAATATTTACTGGAATATTATTTAATTCGTAAATTTGTTTTTTAAAGATGAACCTATTTTCGAGTGGCAACATTATTCTAACGTCATTTTGACATTGACAAACAAGTTGACGTTCAGGTTTTTTTTTAAAAGTGGTCCACCGAAACGAACAAAGCAAGAGTTGTCTGAAGGCTATTTTTCTTCAACGTTTTGACGAAAAATAATACAAAATATTATTTCTTCAACGTTTTGACGAAAAATAATACAAAATATTATTTCGAAAAGCGAAATCCACAGCAAATTCTAACAGCAATAGACACATGAACATGATGACATTTGAATTTAGTGTTACCAGTGCGAAAAAGTAGCTCTGTGGGTTACCCGCAACCGGCGCTTTAATTTTCTTGCTCTGGCTGTAGAAAATAATTTACTCAGCCACATAAAACCTATGCTCATAAAACAAGAGACGGTAGGTAGTCAATCATTTTACAACTCGAATCAGTCTGTAGGTAAATACGGGCTCCCAGCTGCCATAGCACTAAACTTAACGACGAGTGATGGTGTATAATCAGGAGTACAACAGGTTCAAGTCCGGGTCAGTGTGCCAGCCATGCCCGGCGCGGCCGCGTCGCCGCCCGGAAAATGGGTCAACTATTCAATGAACATTGTTTGGCGCTCGGTGATTTCACTCGCGATTTCTGGTGACCAGTCAACGAGTAACTATACTAGAGACCTTTAGGTACTTAAAAGATGGTAAACAATCTTGATATGTCTTTTTATTGAAATACACAGTCTAAAAATGAAAATCGTTAGAATATAAGTACAATTCAATTAGAAAAGTAAATGATTTTTTCATACCTAAATTGTAAAATGTAAAAAATTTGATTTATAAAGTGTATGTTTAAATAACCCGTGTGGTGCCGGGTTAGAATAGCATCTCCCCCTTTCTTCCCGTGGGTGTCGTAAGAGTCGACTCTGGGAAAGGGTAAGTGTATTGCGGGCGATGGGCTAGCAACCTGTCACCGCAATATCACGTTTAACCATCTGGTTACCTTGAATTTGCTTAACGTGGCACTGGGTTTTTGAATTCATGTGCTCTGCCTACCCCTCATGGGAATACAGGCGTGATAATATGTATGTATGTATGTTTAAATAAAAAGACACGTCAAGATTGTTTACCATCTTTTAAGTACCAAAAGGTCTCTAGTATAGGCGCACACATGCGTATATGACGCCTGTATTCCCTAATAGGATAGGCAGAGCACACGAAACTACTTCTAGCATATTTTTGAGGTATGATAGTGATAGGTTGCTATTTAGCCTGTCGTCTAAAGCATTAGATATACTTATTTTCTTTAATGCAACTTACACACACGTGTAATTCCCGTGTGGTGTCTCCTCTCCACTTCGTCCGTGGATGTCGTAAGCGGCGACATTCTAGCCACTTGTCACTATTGTTCCTTTTAGTTTAAAATTAAAACTTAATGGTTACCCTGCTGAAATTGCTAAACGTGGCACTGGATTTTTTGAATTCATGTGCTCTGCCTACCCCTCTTGGGAATACAGGCGTGAGAATATGTATGTATGTATTAAAACCTAATGAATTTGCTAGAAGTGAGCGTGAATTAGTTATAGTTGGTCTATCTACCTTTTAATGTGCTCTGCCTACCCCGTTTGAGAATAGGGTATACTCGTGATGTACAGTCAGCGTCTGATACATGGTTACACTTTGGTACTTTGTCACTGTGATCGCAGTGACAATTTCATGCGAGAGTTCAAATATGAGGTTAATTAGAAAAGGTACATGTATCAGACGCTGACTGTACCTATGCGTGTATATTTTTCTTTTATCTAACTTGAAACTGAAGATTAAGTAGGCAATTTAGTTTGTGACGTTTTATGTTCTTCCTACTCCATTTTTTAATATAGGCGTGGCGTATGTAAATATGTACTTTTAAGCAAGCGCTATCGCCAAAGGCAGCCTACGGTATCACATACAAATAAGTTGTCGCGCAAAAACGTCGCCGCGAGTCGCGTGCATGCGGACGTTTGTCGCGCAGTTTTTGCTGCGCTCGCGCATCGCTGGAGCGGCCATTAAGGCGGGAAACCGCTGGACCGTACAAATTAGAAACAATTAGAGAAGTAAACTGTTTTATTGCTGAGACAAATGAAAGTAATGTTTGATAGACAGTGGCAATATCAGCCGGTTTGGTACAAAGGCGCGAGTAGAGTTGTCTAGAGACGTCAGAACATGACAAGGTAGTCTATCCCGCGCGCGAGACGACTCGCGGGTTTATTGACGCGACTTAGTGTTTTTCACTATTTTTTAAATTACTTGTAATGGTACTTGGTAAATCGATTTATCGTACAGAACAAACATGCAGATATTTAAAGTTAGGTACAAGGCTTTTTTGTTTTAGGAATTGTAATTCAAAACCATTCACTTTCAAAGAATTTGTTTAGAAACCAACATGACATACCTAAGAAAATTTCTACAGTCATCAAGTAATAATTGTAATCACAAATTATACCGATCATTTGTATTCAAAACCTTTGATTTATTCGTTACTAAATCAGATATTACATACCGAAAACAGTAAAACTCTTCTTCACTTAACTATCTTCATTTGTAGGGCAGCTGGCAACACAGCAGCACTTTTTACGGCACACGGAAACATCGGACATGAGATTCTGCGCCCGCGCACCATACCGGGCGCGGGCCTTACATCGCGGCCAATTAATAGTTCCCCGGAGAAAGAATCCATTTGGGCAACATGACAACACTGGCAACACTTGTTTCTTGAATAGATGTGTCGTTTAAAATTACATCTCTCTAGGTTTTTCTGGGGTGTCGTAGGAGGCGACTAGGGAAATAGGTTAAGGTGTATTTTAGGCGGCAGGCTGGCGATCTGTTACTATTGTACCTGCGGGGTAGGCTGAGACAACATAGCGCCATTCGCTCCTACAACACGCTCGACGGTTTCGGGTATTTTTAATTAGGCCACTCTTTAGAACATCTCCGATCTGGTCGATATACGTACTTCGAGCCTACTGTTGCTCGACTGGCCATCCTGGACTGGACATGGCTTCATCCATTCTGCCATAACTGGACTGGACATGGCTTCATCCATTCTATCCATATACCCAAACCAAGGCAACATGCCTTGATTTTGCTAAGTAAAAGCCAACCTCTACTTCCCGGTCTCCGTTCCCACGTTCACTCAATTAGCATTTTCGCATAGTAAGATGCGTTTTGAGTTTGATTGATGAATGGAAAAACAAAATCAAAGCCCCGTTAACTCACGGTTTTGTTTAACATTCCTTCCGTTTTATGATTAATGAACGGCATTAAATTTAGTGCTTTTGAGAATTTCATATAATTAATGGACGCTGAGATCGATCGTGAAATGCCGTTTAGAATGACATTTTATTAGAGAAATTAGAGAGAAATAAATTTTAATTGGGGTTCCGAAAGGTTAGTGAAACTTGTGGCGCGTTCCTCCGAAAAAAGTTGTAAATGATTCATTAATTGCATTAAAGTTAAAATCTATCAATAAATTCTTAGTCTACATGTCTACTATCTTACATATCGTATGTAAACAATGTTAAATATCACTACATCTATTTATAGTTTTATAATCCTGCTAAGGAAATAGTAGGTTATGGTATATTATCCTCGTAAGGCCCCGCGTACTTTATAAAGTACAAATTACTAGTAAGCATAACAGCCGAATGTACTTCATTAAGTACTATTTGTTCAGTGGAAAATGAACTTAAAGATCAAGTTACGTAAGATTCAACATTTTAAGTCATAAATTTTTTGTCTTGGTCTGAGGCCCTAAATTAAGTAATTAGAGTCAGGGCTTAGGAGGCTATAGGCGACAGGCTAACAACCTAACACTATTGCAGAGTGTCATGGGTTCAGTTCCCAGTCTCACACCACTGAAATTTGATATTCACCACGAGCCAATCAGTGAAGGAAAACGTCGTGAGGAAAACTGCACAAAGCGATGAAATTCAATGTCGTTTGTGAAATTTCCAATTTGCATTGGACCCCCAAGGGATTTACAGCCCAAACCCTTTTAGTGAGACATGTTTAGATTGGAAGACAGACAGACGGACACATCCTCGCTTATTCCATGTACCTACCTACTCTTCAATCGGCGCCTTTAATAACAACTCCAGATCTAATCCTCCTCCCTCCCAGGCACTTCCCACACAAATCAACATATCGATATTCAAATTGAATTCATATCGAATTATATCGATCGGGCTATAAAACTATTACATCACATACAGCTCACGATCCATAATAGCTATATGTGGCTACACTTAACGAAATATTCGTGTAAAAAAGTTCGTGATCTCCCAACGGTCGATGGCCTCGGATCTGGCGGCGGCTTGCTCCTCTTTGATCCCGATCCGATGTTCCAAATGATTGAATTAAACTACTGTAAATTGATATTTTACTAATTGGGACAGCCATTCGAATGATCCAAATTATTTTCAAGATTGTGAAGTACTTTCGAAAAAGTTAAGTGTTTTATGTACGTTTTGATGCAAGGTTTATTTTTGTCCCGATAGATGTCGTTGTACTTGGTTTTGTATGTTCCTACATCGCGCTATCCTAACATTCTAATTAAGCTGAATGTTTTTGGCTGTGCTGCATTTAGATCAGGGCGATAGACTGGTAAACAATGTGGGGTATATAATGTACCTACTACTTCAAATTATGCTTTTGAAATAAATGAATTCTATGCATCACTAGTTCAGTGTTGGATTAACTTTTATGCAGTCCAAAAGAAGATGGATTGTGGAGCAAAATGGTTGTCAACTTAATTGGTAGATTGAGATAGGACCTAATAGCGAAGAAAATGACACCTAAAAGGTTTGCACATTAATTTTGTAAGCACTTATTGAAAACTATGTAACAATGTCGGTGCAGCATAATAGAAAGAAAGGAATTTCTTGTAATATTTTCTACTAATAGAAACACCATAAATCGTAACTAAAGACTAAATGAAATTTGATTTTCAGGCTGCACCATGACAAATAAGTTAATCTTAATTGCAAACCTAGGGAGCAAGCAAATACCGCTAAGTAGAACACACCAGCGCGAGTTGCTGTTAGGATAGTGAGGATGTGTGGCGGCCATGTGTTAGCGTCACAACTAATAAATACAGGACCCTCTGCTCAGCAACTTTTATACAAACTTGAAACTACCCTCGCTTGGCGTTAACTTGATGGTTATACTAAAAATGGCGAAATCATGTCAAATGTAAATATGCAGTAAGACCATTGAACTTCCCTCCACTACTAGAAAATATTTTTCGTACCGTTTGTACTGTGTCAATATTTAAATACTTTAGATTATGCACTGGCCATAAAATCCTAACATAAAATAGATTAATACATTCCCAAACAACTAGAATGACGGTTTCCTTTTAAGCCCATACTCGGTGACGTAGAGTATTTCTACAATGGGGGGCGTGCCCACCCCAGGGGGGCGCTATCACCCGCGAGTTGGCGAGTCAGCAGTCAGCAAGTCAGCGTAGGGTGCCTCAAACCTACCGGAGATGCCTGTGGTCTCACTGGGACTTATCAATGACTTGTAATTAGTGTCCGACCGAAGCTTCGGCTTCGGCTTCGGCTTCGGCCACCTTCGGCCAAAAAAACCACCTTCGGCCAAACCTTCGGCTTCGGCCAAAATTTGGCCGAAGCTTTGGCCGAAGCCGAAGGTTTGCAAATCGTGATTTGACATTGAACAAACGATGCCAGAGCGAGTTCGCCGGCCCGATCGCATTACTTGCAGTTAATTATATAAATTACTGACAACACATAACGGCCGAAGGTTTTGATGAAAGCCGATTAATCGGCTTCGGCTTCGGCTTCGGCCAAAATTGTACCTTCGGTCGGACACTACTTGTAATTGAGTACTGTTATCACATCATTTTCTGGACAATTTTTAACTTGATATCGATTGTTCTTTCGATTCCGAAAAGTAAAAACATTTTCTTCAAAGTTGAGAAAAAACAGATTGAATTTAAAACTTTTTGTGAGATGGTCAAAGACTAACACTAAGATTTATATATTGTTCACATGTTGTAACATGAGTATCCGTACCAATATATAAATGTGAAAGTGTGTTTGTTTGTTTGTTTGTTTGTTTGTCCGTCTTTCACGGCTAAACGGAGCGATGGATTGACGTGATTTTTTAGGTAGAGATAGTTTAGGGCATGGAGAGTGACATAGGCTACATTTTGTCTCTTCAAAACACTTTCTTACTTAAAACTGACAAACTAATTCTTATTATTAGTTATTCAACTACAGAGTAATAGGCCTTTTAATACTTCTAGCGCTTTTAGCTGTATAACAGCTGCTTTTGGTTCAGTGCTCTAACGCAGGTTCTGATGAAAACTAAGCGTTTGCCAGTCACGTTGACACTGGCATTGGCCCGAGTGGTAATTACGTAGTGATACAGGCTGCACAAAGGGGTATAAAGGCCTTTTGAGAGCACTAAGGGCAATTTGTAAAGATCAAAAGGATGTTCTTGAGATGTTAGCTGTAAGAGCCGTGATACAACAGAGTTTATTGCAAGGAAAGGTTGGAAATGGTTGTAATATTTATGTTTAACATGCAAAAAACACCTCTGTGTAGTATTTTAAGTTTAGAACTCCTGTGAGACTCATTGATAGTAAAATAAAACGGAGATACTTCGAGCAATATGTTTATGTACTTAGAAGCCATAAGTTCTGGCCTTTGACAGTAGTTGTAGCATACCAAATATCTGTATAATATGTCACTGGTTTTAACAACCACTGTCTAATACAGCCGTGGTAAACTAGCGGTTACATGCGGCCGCTCATGCAGAAAGTCGTGGGTTCGAATCCCAGGCTCATATCTAAGATTTTTTTCGGAATTTATGTGCGAAGTCTAGTCCGAAACTAGCACACAGTGACAAAGTTGTACGTGAAGTTCCGAATCCGTACTGTGCTCGCATGTTGAGAGGCCGGTGCCCTGGTGCCCAGCAGCGGGACGTATTTAGACTGAAAAGCTAACTGTTTTATACAGAAACCCTTTAATTACGATACCGAAACAAACGAGCCCCACGATCTGACACGTTTACCCGTCAGTGTACCTTCTACGTGCAAATAAAACCATTCACCTTATAATAAACAAGTAAAAAGTAAGACAATGTCGAACGGCCGCCGCTCCCATGCGAACCTGCGGTGAACTGACCCGCCTTCCGGCCCGCCCTTAGCCACACGTCGTTACACATTATACTGCACTTATCAATGTGCTGTACTTATCAAGTTGCGGCGAGGGCAATGACCTTTCTAATCTTAACTGGCGGCTGTAATAATTAGGAGACAAATGCAACTTTGACAGAGAACTTAGCGCCATAGCGGTGTTTAACCGTGTGGTGTTGAGTTTAGAATAAAATCTGTCCATTTCTTCCATGGAAATCGTACGACTAAAGAAATAGGTTTGAGTGTGGTTTAGGTGACAGGCTAGCGACTTGTCACTATTATAGTTCTTTCAATCCTAAAATTACACTAAAAGTGGCTCCAAACACGAACTAATAGTCATGGTTTTACTATGTAGCGTTTCGTGAGCTCTACCTACCACATATGGAAATACAGGCGTGATGTATGTAGCATTTGAATTTATATGTTTACTCTGGTTTTATTTATTAACCCCAAAATATACCTACTTAAAACCGTTAAGATCAACAAAAACTCAAATAATCGGAATTCCAGCATAAAACATAGTATATAATTTTGAAAAGCATGTAATTATATTATTCGCGTCCCACGTGTGTTGGTGCAGTGACCGCGCGCCTTGGCTGCGCATTTATGTTTTCAGCAATTAATTTTTATGCCCAATCAGAAGGTCGGTTCGACTGGCCGTTATTTTTTAAATAATTTTATTGTCCCTATAATGCTTTGGAACACTGGAGTGGGGAACACTCGATTAATGTTGCCAACCGATGGGGAACTTTTTTAAACGCTTGCCGGTATTGTCTTTTAAAGAGGATAAAATAGTAGCAGAATTGAATGAAAAAAAATACATATTGTAATTTACATACTGTCGGGAAGTTTGAAAATTGGGTCATAATGAAAATATGGCTAACATAATCCGTAGGTAGCCCTTGATATAAGAGCCGTGGCGACTGCTAAATAAACAATCACGGAATAAATAGCCCAAAACATATCGAGCTAAACTGTGGTTTGGAACTAATTACGAAATTCACAGAACTGTTACTTGATAGGTTTCAACACTAGCTGACCTAAACAAATTCCATAAACAAATCTGCATCTTACAAAAATACCACATTGACTATGCCTTTGATTACTAGCGATACTTGGACTTAACATACAAACTCGTATCTTGAGTAAACAGTGTTTTTATACGGAGAAATTTGAAATTTAATAGTACTAACATAAAGGGTGATCGGGAACAAAAACACGTCTTCACGATCGTTCCTCGAAGGCGAGCGGCGATTAGCTGCGCGGGCGCTATGTGCTTTCGAACAATTACGCACGAGTGCAATCGCATTTCCCATCAGACGTAGTGTGGCCAGCCTTGGTTATAGAGCTGGGACAGTCTTAAGTATAAAAAGAAAAGAGGAAAGACATTTAGTGACGGATAATTGACACAGATGAAACATTTGTGTTGAACTTATCTAAAAATACGTAAGCCTCAAACAAATAGTAACTTGATATTCATGTAGTAAAATAAAACTATTCCGAGTAATGTCACTACATGGTATGATATTTAGGCGTAACGTCACAAGTGCCTCCTTTTATTTTGATACTCACATATTTGTTCAAAATTTAATCCTTTTTTTTACTCACAATGAAATTGGTCATTGGTCCCTTTGTTACATTATATTCTTGGATTACCCGTAATAAGACATTCAGAGCAAGCTGACGGGTTTTCATTTAATTTAAATACATACTAAGACATTTTTAAACAGGTACTCAACTGTCTTGTGGTATACTGTTAACAAATTTCATTGCAATGCCATCAAATTTGATTCAATAAAATTGGAAAACACAATTGAACCCAAACTTGTTGTCACCTTACACCAACGTACTGCCGCTTAGCGGGAAAGGTGACAATAAGAGATTATCCATCGCAGCGATCGCCGTGTTTGCGTCGCCCGCGCCGGTTTCCATCCGGAGGACATCCTGTGGCATAATGACGTTGATACTGGTGATGATTTCTATTAGCGTTTGCGCGAGTCATTTGTATTCACAACGGCCGTGGTTTTTGTGTCACTGAACTATTTGCTCATTATTTCTGAAACGCAGAATCTGCATTTGTTTTAATTACAGATCTGATTGTGATTGACGCTCAAACATACGTTTAATCACCTTCTATTTACATACATACGTTCATCACGCGTGTATTTCCAAATGGGGCAGGCAAAACGCAAAATAGACAAACCATTTCACGTTGCGTGGCTACTTCAAGCATATTTTTTAGGCTTTAAGTTGGCAGGTATAACGGTAACAGGTTGATAGCCTATCGCCTAAAATATAGCACAAACATACATCTGATTCAGTTAACCTCCAGACCTCAATTATTTTGTATTTTTCTTTCCTAATTTTAATTTTGTAAATACAACCATTTATCTGTTTGCACATCGAATCCGGTCGCCACGTGACAGGCATAGCCTAGTGTGGGACGGTGGGACCACCAGGAATTTTGTCATATTTTTGTGCATGTCTTCGTTGTAATAAACAATTTATATTTATATGATTTTATTGTTCTTTATTATAGCTTTACCTCTTTTTCCTTAGTCGCCCCTTACGACACCCACGGAAGAAATGGAGAGGTGTTATCCCAAACCCACGGACAAACGTTGATCCTTTTAGTCTTCAGCGTATATTTAGCAGATGCTATTTTCTTGCCTCATTTTGGTGGTCCATGAGAACTCAGTCAAATGTATGAAGTTTAACTTTTTTAACATTTGCCTTTTCTTTGTCTACAGGGTCGACATAAACGAAACGCCACCTTCCCAGGGGGACAAACCGCTAGTCTGCTGCAGTCTTCAACAACTAGAAGTAAGTTTTTACATAAACGTATCCTCACACACAATACACATCGATGTAAGTTTATCTAACCGGCTGAAACAGATTCAACTCTCAGGGCCTCACAGATTTTCTATCGGCCGATAGTTTAGTTGGACTGTTAGTCAGTACACAGATATATGCAAGTGCGCACACTATAACGACTTGGTATCGGCCGATAAATAAGTTTGATCTTCCCAGATTCACTTTAAACTAATGACTGAACTATTTAGCTATCTCAGTGTGCGTACTGTAAACTGTAATACTAGAAGACCAACCCGACTAAACTATTGGCCAATTGAAAAATCTGTGGTCTGCGAGGCTCTTAATGTCGCCGCACACAAGCCGCCAGCTACAGCCACAAACGCCGCCACGAAAAACTAGACGCAGGTACAAAAGTAGTTGAAGCGCGCGACAGCCGCTTAATGGCCGGTGCGGGCCATAAGAAACGAGCTGCGACGATTGTAGCGAGTACAGCGAGTCCTTATAGAATGTATGAAAACTACAAGAAATATGCCGGTGGCGGCTCTGGCCGGTGGCCCGTGAGCGGGGACCCCTATAGTTTTGGGTAGATAGATATGCCCTGATGCGTGTTTCCAGAGTATTCAGCCGACGCCTCAACGCTCCGCGACGCCGCGGACGGCTGCGGAGCCCGACCGCGGTACTCCGTGGGCACCACGACGTGGCCCGGGCCGCGGGTGCAGCCGCCGCAGCCCGAGATCCCCAGCCTCGCGCCCCCGCAGCCTATTGACACCAAAGGTCAGTGGAGTAGACTTAAGGAGCGAAGAAATTTTGTCTTAGTGTAGTCAGTATCAAAGATAAGAGAAAATCTCTGTAGGCTTAGCACAGCAACACGTGCGAGACGTTTCGCTCACGGGATAGACTATCAGTCTTTTTCTGACGTGTCTGTTTAGAAAGTGACAGATGTAGTCTATCTCGCATGCATCTCGCGCCCTGTCGTGCTTAGCTGGCTGGATTTAGAGATTTCTCCACAGACTTATATCGAACTAGATACCGCGAGTTCCTGCATTTGTATGAAAACCAAGCGTGTCACTTTTTCTCAACGGTAGGTATACTAGGTATCGTCACATTAGCTCTTTAGTGATAGGAATTGACAGTCCGAGTGAAACCCATTCAAAGATGATGCCGCCTTATTCAATTTATCTTGTCTCTAGGCAGTTAAACCTAATCTAAGCGTTATAAAACTAAATAAAATCGCGTCAAAAGAGGAGCATTGCTCTTCCTTTTGGCACGCAAAGTATGTACACTTGAGTCATCTAGTTCGATATAAATCTGTGGATTTCTCACTCTTACCAACTTTATCACATTATTTTTTGCGATCTTTGGAGTAGTTGATCTTAAAAGATGAACCAAAGTTAGTGTTATGTTTCTTGAACACTCAAAATAGGTGCCGTATTATCATTTTATCATAGTGAAATAAAATTAATACACTCACGTCTTATATCGAGTCTAGCTCGACATGTTTCAAGTTAATGTGTGCCCCATCATCTGGGCTGTGGATAAACGCGCACTCAACAACCTCCGATGACGGTTACTAATTGGCCCGAGAGTGACTAGACTATGAGTGAGTCTCACGGCAGTTTTACATTAAAAATACCGTATTATTAGTTAGTTAGAATGTAGATAGAAGTAACGCAAAGCAACTGAAATCGCTATAGGTTATTCTGTATGTTAATCTGAAGAAGAGCACAGATGCCATCGCATGAACTTTACGTTAATGAGGTCCTTGACTTTTAGCTATCTGGGTTCTCGAACTAACGACCAATAAACTTAGGCTCATTTTTCATGCCTAAATACAGGCTTGCCTAACGCGCTGTCATTGGGACGTCAAATGTGGTTTCAGTTTTAGACAAATCGCCGCCTACGGATAGTAATTAAAAGAAACGCGGCGCCGAACCTCCCACGTGTTGTATGACAAAATCGAAAGGAGTCCGCCTAAATTATACACTACACACCGGAGGTAGGGTTGCCACCCGTTTTATAAAGTATTGTGCGTTATTTTAGGAATTTGTACGATGTTTTATGAGAACAATGAAGAACAGGAAAATACTTTGTGACTCATCCGTAATGCATGATTTTTTTTTAATTTTAATAAGATTAGATTTTTTTTCGTTAAGCGAAACTTATCGATTAGGTAAAGACGATTTTGATGTAAAGTGCAAAAAGTAACACAAACAAAGAATAATAAAGAAATGTTCTTTATTTTGATACCATGTACTTTTTTATTACCTGTTATAACATTACATATTATAATATACCTACATATTTTAACTTTAAAACAAAAAGTTGGCAACCCTACCCAAGACCCAAATGTAATGAAGGAGCGATGTGGGAGCGTATTGATTGAACAAGTGTTGCTTTATGACTCTCTTTAATTACACTAACCTAAGCCTTATATAGAGTAACATAGTGGGAGAGTGTGAGTGTGGCGTAGCCCACACTACACAAATACTATCGGATCAATGAATTCACACTTCTATGTTTTACGCTGTAGAAGTACTGACAGTCACAAAGATAAACCGCAGCATTTTAACAATGACAGTTGTAAAGACAAATTCGACTCTAAATTCGTAGTTGTGAATGTCTGGATTACCTACCTATGTGATGTCCAGAATAAAATAAAACCTCAATACTCAATACTCAATTTTTTCCGTGGATATCAAGAGGCCACTAAGTAACTAACCTGTCACTATTATACCTCTTTCATCTGTATTTATACCTATGTTAGAAGTGGCTATCGAACGTGAAATACAGGTTATGTCTATGTATGTTTCGCATGCTCTACCTACCCCACTTGCGAATACAGGCGAGGTATGTGTAGATTTTGGCAGTCAAAGCAACCGCCTTACAACAAGCCGCCATTCACTCAACCGTACGTATCGCAAATCGCTGCGCGCGCGCTTAATCGCCGGGCGAATATTTATGATCGACGATACGGGGAACCGAAACTGTATCGATTTGATCGGTTCACCGAATCCGGCCATTTCGCCAAATTTGATTTAAAACGCCCTTTTAGTGCATTTTACACGCTATCAGTGCGAAATTATACGCCGCTGCATCAAAATTAAGCTTCTGCTTTGGAATCTGCATATTGAAAAATGGGCAGTAATTGAAAGGCTGGGATTTTTTGGCCCCTTGAGCTGTTTCGTTTTATTTTATAATTGATATAAACCTAAGATTTATATGACATTTCTCTTAAGAGGAAAGAACGGGACAGAAACAGGAGGATTTTGTACACACATACATACATATTCTCACGCCCATATTCCCATGAGGGGTAGGCAGAGCACATGAATTCAAAAATCCAGTGCCACGATTAGCAAATTCAGGGTAACCAGATAGTTAAACGTGATATTGCGGTGACAGGTTGCTAGCCTATCGCCCACAATACACTAACCCTTTCCCAGAGGATTTTGTACATACCATAAATAAATGTATTATAATACTGCGCTACTAATTCAGAAAACTTATGAAGTATCCGAAAGACATTAGGGAAAGAGGATTCATAGGGTAAAAATTTAATGATATTAGACTTAAGAATTATCGTCTTCTTTTTTTCTGGGAAGAAATTCAGTGAATGTCGTAAGAAACGACTAAGGAAATAGATTAAGTTATATTTTAGGCGACAACCTAGAAACTCGTCACTGTTACACCTGCCTACTTAAAACCATAAAAATATGCCAGAAGTGGCCACGAAACTTGAAATAGTCATGACTTTTTCTATGTATCGTTTTGTGTGATGCCTGCCCTTGTAGAATTTTACGCTAGAACTGATCGATTTTCCTTGTCCGGGACTTAACCTCATCCCCCCTCCACCCGCTATTCGTAGTACAAGTTTGGGCCGTTGTATTTCACCGGCGTGCATCAGATTGTGCGCTTGCGACAGACAGACATACCGTCAATCGTCAATTCCGTGGCCGTATACGGAAACTTTGCTACAGTTAATATCACTGCCATCTAGTTATGGTAAAGTTTTGCAAATGGGGTTTGAATCGCGTTGCAGTCTTGCAGTAAACACAATTAATGTTTTATTTATGCAAGTAAGGGGCTCTTTTGCACGTCTTGTTTGGGTCTATTTAGCGCTTCGTATTCGGAAAGACTATGATTCCTAAGAAGAATGTTTTTTTTTAGGTTTGAAGTCAAGAGG
This sequence comes from Adoxophyes honmai, assembly GCA_005406045.1. Classification (NCBI taxonomy): domain Eukaryota; kingdom Metazoa; phylum Arthropoda; class Insecta; order Lepidoptera; family Tortricidae; genus Adoxophyes; species Adoxophyes honmai. The sequence goes on along the minus strand of BHDV01070698.1, from coordinate 365,596 downwards.
GTCGAGCGACAGGTTGCTAGCCTGCTGCCTAAAATAAACCTTAGCCAAATTTCCTTAGACGCCTTATATGACATCCACGCAGCTTTATAGCTTTAGCAGCGCCTCTAGCGGTAACTTGTTGAAGTAAATTCTTCATACAATCCTTAGTCCTTACGACATTCACGGAAATGGAGAGGTATTTCTAAACGCGACACCACACAGCTCTAATATAGTCTCCTTTTGTCTGGGTTGAAATTAGACCAGCAATCTGACATTGCGGATAGCTATGGACCATAGTGTAGGTACGCTTACCAGCAAGCATTCCATTTATGCGTTCCTTTTTTTTAATGTGAGTGCATTATACGTAGCGTTTGTTAGCGGCCGGCTGGTCCCGCCATAAATCCCGCGACACCGCGCCGGCGCACCTAATTATACCCCGTTAGGACCTAACCTTTGCGGCGCGCGCGCAGGCTCCCAGCGGATTACTGAGGCACCTAAATAACCTAAGCAACAAAAAAAATGTCCGGTTTAGGCTTTTTTTGCAGATTTGTGGCCAACTTTGTTTCGACACACGTTCGACGCCGGCTGCGTTTCATTGAGAGTGTTTTTGACACAGACGCTGTGTCACTGGCGTCAAACGTGTCAAGTTGGCAGATATAGTTGTGACAGGTTGCTAGCATGTCGCCTAAAATATAGCTTAACCTATTTCCTTAGTCGCCTCTTACGACATCCAAGGAAGAAACAGAGAGATGTCATTCGAAACCCGCACCACACGGAAACCTAAAAATATCCTTGAAGTGGTCACGAAACGTGAAATAGCGATCACGCTTATACTCCCAAATGGAGAAGCCACAGCACCCAAAACACTACATAGACGGAACCATGACTATTTGACTTGGCAACTTGCAATTTTTTTAGGTCCGGGGTCCTAAAACATACTGCTATAGGCGCAGCGCAGACGCCACACTTTTTGTGCGATCGAGTCTGCAGCGCACAAAAAGTCTGCATTGAATGCATTGTGCGCCGGACTTGCGCGTCGTGTGCGTTACCGCATACAATTCCATTGGTTCTATTTTCACAGACTAAAAAGTCCGTCACGGATAGTCTGTCGTCTGCGCAGGGTTATAATCTGTGTAAACGCAGTTCTCTCGCCGCTTGCGCCTGTTCAGCCGCCTTAACAGGCGCGGGCGCAGGATTCCGCGCGTCAATTAGACGCCGCCGTTACCGCCCTAATTGATTGGGATCGCCGCTCTAGTGCCATCGCCAAGGGTCTACGAAGCGCTAAAAGACTAGAAACTGACGTAAAAGTGCTCTTAGCCTATTTGCATGAATAAAGTTTTGAATTTTGAATTTCGAATTTACAGTGAACGTACTGGCTAGCGGCGTTAACTATTGCTAAGGAGAATTTTAACAGCGCCCCTAGCGGTGACTTGTTAAAGTAAATTCTTTGTACTAGAGCTTTTTTTTGACACTACATCTTTTGTTATTATTTTATGCTATATATCTAAATAAAAACATAATGGAATAAAAAATATTGAAAAAAAAATTGGGCCTCCGGTTTTTCCCGATGGAGAAGAGGATTAACAAAAAAATTGTAGGTACTATCTAACACACACATCGTCCACGCTGGCTGCTATTTTAGGATGCTAGCTAATGTAACATTTTGTCTTTATTTGTAGCTTCTATTACTACTTAAACGTATAAGCCCCGTGAATTATCGGGTGAACCGTCTCTGCTTTTCTGCCCAAATATGCCTGTTGCGAAATAGACAGATATTGATATAGTTTTAACCTGACAAAGTCGCAGAACATCCTGCAACACAAAAGTGTTGCTAACCTACCACAAATTTATTTTATCACAAAAGAAAGTTTCCTAAATTTATAACAACGCCATCTAGCGACAAAACCTCGAAACTCGAAGTACTTTATCTGTTAACCATGATTTGTATAAAACGGAACCAAACGGCGTGGATAAACAAGCGGTCTGAGGCAGGAATTTAGGAAGCGATTAGATCGCGGGCTATTACCAAGGCCGTGCGCGTGCGCATTAGTCTAGTCCGATTGCGCGGGGCAGGCGCCAGTGTCAGCGGAACCATTTATCATAACAAACATACATACATGTTGGACCCTCTCTAGGAAATAAACAAGTAAACAATAAGTAAAATCAGGTACAGATGTAGTGAGAAACTATTTTCCTTCGTAATTTTTCGGAAAAGTTCGTATTTATCGTACTTTCTCAAATAGCTTCAGTACCCATCTTAAAGTCGTAGGGGTAAGTCGCATCAGCAGACCAATATATATATAGAGTGGATAATACGCAATCTAAATATTCGCTATAGTATCATTATTTTCAAATTACTTATAAAAACGTCGTATAGCCATGCTAAAACCTCGAAAACGGTTAAAAAAAACATTCCAAGAAAATTATATTTAATATTAACCTGTATCATATCGGAAAATAGCATATTCAAAAATAGCAACAACTCAGAGTATTCTAGCAAAGTTTAATTTTGTTGTCCTTTTAATTAATGTTTTAAAGTGGAGATAAATGTTTGGTTTACTAGTGACAATAAAACTGAGTTGATATTTTCAAAGTTACAGGAAGTGGTTGTAACATCTCTATATTATACACTCACATTATTCATTTTGACATTTGACACTAAACAATAAAGTTACATATTAATGGATATGAGAATGTCACTGATTTAATACGATCATTCATTGACAGTTCGGATGTCATCGTATTCCGATAAAGATCCGAGTTTTCCCGAAGGAAAATAGTTTCTCACTACATCTGTAAGCAATTTCATTTGAAACTGTGGGTCAAATCCTTGTGGTGTCGGATTTAGGATATCAACCTCTTCATTTCTACCATGTCGGAAGAAGCGACTAAGGAAAAAGGTTAAGGTATATTTTAGGCGATAGGCTAGCAACCTGTTACTACTATGCCTTCCAACTTAAAACCTAAAAAAATATGCTACAAGTGACCAAAACATGATTTAGTCATCGTTTTATCTATGTATCGTTTTGTGTGCTCTGCCTACCTCATTTGGGAATACAGGCGTGATGCGTGATTTATGTTTGTATGTATTTCATATGGCCTGTCGTCATGTACGGCTGTGAAGCATGGACCCTAAAGGAAGACACCTCACGACGCCTACAGGCATTCGAAATGTGGTGCTATCGGCGTATGCTGCGCATAAGCTGGACCCAGAAGGTTAGGAATGAAACCGTCCTCCAGCGCGTTCAAATGTCTCGGAAACTTTTGCCTACCATAAAAAAGCGAAAAATAGAATATCTCGGCCACGTGCTACGACATGACAGATATGCGCTACTCCAACTTATTATGATGGGCAAGATAGAGGGGAAGAGGCGCGCTGGACGAAAGAGGAAATCGTGGCTACGGAACATTCGGGAGTGGACCGGCATTACTGCCGTCGAACAACTATTCCGACTCGCGGTTGACAAGACCGAGTACAAGAAGCTGACGGCCAACCTTCAGGACTGAAGAGGCACTTGAAGAAGAAGAAGAAGTATTTCATATAATCGAACCAACTGATTCCTGACCCATCGCAGAACGTTGTCACTATAAACGATAGAGATTTCGCCTGTCGAGCAACGCAATGTCACTATGACGTTTACTGTGCATAGGTTCTATGGTGAGTTAGGAATCAATCGGTTCGATGGTACTTAACAAAGCTTGAAATGATAGCTTTAGAAATTAGTTTCCCGCTGCAACTGGCGCCGCGCCCGCCGTGCGCCCGCGCACGCACCTGGCGATCGCAATTACTGATCTATCGTTTAGGGCACTCTCTAATTACAGATTACCGCGAATGGGACTGTTTCCTTAGTGCCGCTTACAATTACGGTTCAAATCTCTTGATTGCCCTTTATTGTATCTATTTGAAAGGCAGCGAATACCTTTAGACCTATGAAGTGAAGAGTTGATTGCCGTAGATATTGTGAATGAGTATACAAACGCATTTGTTAGAGCTATTCAGTGCTATCGAGCCAACTGATTCCTGACCCAGGACCTATTTACAAGAAATGTCGCAGTGACACTTCATTGCTCAACAAAGGAAATCTTGATCACGTTTATTATGACGGCAATTGTGTGAATATTGTCAGTTAGTCAAGTTTTTCCATCTTTTTCTTGATTCGACCCTCTGAAGACGTCAAAAGACGATGCGTTATTTCAAAGCTATAAACTTCTGAAGGAAACTTCTTTCTTGGGAAAGGGTTAGTGTATTGTGGGCGATGGGCTAGCAACCTATCACTGCAATATCACGTTTAACCATCTGGTTACCCTGAAATTGTTAAACGTGGCGCTGGATTTTTGAATTCATATGCTCTGCCTACCCCTCTTGGGAATGCAGGCGCAAGAATATGTATGTATGTATGTATAAACTTCTAGTAATGCAGAATCCTATCAAATAATTAAGACATCTATTAATAAAGTAGAACCTAACACCTTACGAAACCATGTGACATGTTGGGCTTCTACTCGAAATAAATGGCGTGTCAACGCAGACAATGCAACAGTTTATTTACAACCAGAATCCTAGTTACTGAAGAACGTGCGAAAGCAACTAATGTCCTCCGATATTTGGCAATATTAATAATTCAAGTCGTGCCGGCGAGGTGTGCCGTTCACACAACTAATAAATCTGTCTAGATTTGCTGGCGTTAGGTAATTCTCATCGACACCGCCGAGGAGTCGAATTACAGAAACCTTGGGAAACGGTTTGCAAATGTGACATAAATCGTCGAACGACTCGGCGTCGAATAGGCACAGAATAGGTAGTAGGTACTATGTACAACATATTTAATAAGCGCAAATGCATACAAAGCACTTGCAATGAATGTTTTGAGTTTAAATTGATGTCTCTTTCCACCGTACCTGAACTGCGACGTGGGCCTCCTTATGTAGAAAGATAAAGATCTAATCAATGTTTAATGCAAAAAATAAAACATTTTTTTAATGATTTTGTGCCCAGATTCTTGCGACACATTCTTCTTTGCCATCGTGGTATTTACAGGCTCTGGAGGACTGAAAAAATACCTGCAAGAGGGCCCATTGCGACCTATTTGCGTAAATAGAGTTTTTCGTTTTCAGTTTATTAATTTTGATTTGTATTTAAAAAAGTTTCCTAAGTCCATCTTGGAATAAAATTAGTGGTATTTTCCTTAAAACTATTATGTAGATATTGCAGATGATACTAGAGGACACTGAAAATTTGTCGCCTCAGCATCAGTATCGTCGTTATACATTTTGGCATTAACGCAATGGGAAGCAAAACCTGATTTTACACTTCCCATTAAAACTATCACAGTATTTTCTAGAGATGCGCCTTTGCCATCTCGTATCGCATATAAGGGAGTAGAGTGAAATTGTATGAGTCATCGAAGAGCTGTCACCGAAAGGAATGACAAGTGGCGAATACTTCTAAGAACATAAATGCGCAGTTCCGGCCTGGAAACCGACTTTTTCAAAATGACAATCGACTCAATACACAATTCTACCTCTACACCTTTATTTAACATCGCGTTTTGTGTTTATTTTATATTTATTTTTAAATTGGTTATTAAGTTAGTTGGTTGTGAGCTAACGCGTTTAGAACAACATACATACATACATACATACATACATACATACATACATACATCACGCCTGTATTCCCAAGAGAACAACATCTATGTATTTATTTCGTGGATGTCGTAAAAGGCGACTAAGGAAAATAGGTTTAGGTGTACTTTAGGCGACAGGCTAGCAACCTGTCACTATTATATCTCTTTATCTAACTTGGGATCTAAACATATGCTAAAAGTGGGGCTATGAAGCGTTTTATATACAGGGTGTCCCAGAACTCAACGATAATTTGGGACCGGATGAAAGGCCAGGCTACACCAGTTCAGGGAAAAATAAAATAAAAATTCTATGTCACTCGGTTCAGGAATAATAGGCATTTTTTCAAAAGAGTTAAAAATCGCCACCCTCGGTCGTACTTTCAAGTCCTGTGATCACCAGTGTTACTATTTCGCTGGGACTTTTTTAATTTTTGGATCTTCATTAACTACGCTATTAATCGCAACTACAAATTGATTCCAAAAACATCGGTAATTTAATAAAATAAGTCAAGTTTTAGAGAGTCATGGTTCACGAAAATATTGTTTGGTAACTTTGACTCTTCATTTTGTAAAAAAAAAGTACTACACTACCCTTGGCAAGTTATTTCAAAAGATGGCGCATTTAATCAAGATTTTAAAATGGTGCAACACTTGCCCAGTTTGCTTGCCTTTTAATATTTTATTTCATGTTTTTTACAAATTGAGCTCATTATCAACAACTCGACATTAAGAATTTTGTTATTGAAATTGCGATGTTTTGTTTGTTTTCCGTACCCAAAGGATGAAAATGGGACTCGATTACTAATATTTCCATGTCTGTCTATCCGTCTGTCTGTCTGTCTGTTCGTCTGTCCGTCTGTCACCAGGCTGTATCTCAAGAACTTTAAGAGCTAGGCAATTAAAATTTTGAGAGATGATGTAGGTATTTCTGTTGTCGCTATAACAACAAATACTAAAATCAAAATAGTAATAATAATAATTAAGGGGGGCTCCCATAGAAAAAATGTGATATTTTAGCCATTTTTAGTGATCAGCACTCTGCGAGTTATATCTCGAGAACCGTGATAGCTAGGCAGGTGAAACTTTCATAGATTAGGGTCTCACCAAACCAGTCGACGCTGATTCGGTTTTTACCGAGTGTTTTACACAACACTATACGCATTTAGCCGATCGGCGGTCTACGCGGTTGAACGCCGACGTTCAACAACATAAGATGAGTGAGTCTCACGGTAGTTTAACGTTCAGGATATTCATCGTTTAAATAATGTGTAACGAACCATTAATTGTTTTTTTAAGTATTATCGTTAGCATGTTTTAACAATAATATTGATTACTAGGGGCCGCCCGCGACTACGTCCGCGTAGATTTCGGTTACTTACTTGACACTAAACTTGCTTATCGTCATATTTTGGTCAATTCAAACAATATCTTTATAAAATGTAGCTTACTCGTATGTGTTATTCTGATGTACAAACTACATTATTGTAAAGTTTCATTAATATCCATTCCGTAGTTTTTGCGTGAAAGAGTAACAAACATCCATACTCACAAACTTTCACATTTATAATATTACTAGGATTAACTGACTCAATTACCTCTTTGCTAAAAATAATAATTCTATTACAGACCAGAAACAAAAAATAGCAAATTTCGGAAGCAAAATTCTTAATGTCGAGTTGTTGATAATGAGCTCAATTTGTAAAAAACATGAAATAAAATATTAAAAGGCAAGCAAACTGGGCAAGTGTTGCACCATTTTAAAATCTTGATTAAATGCGCCATCTTTTAAAATAACTTGCCAAGGGTAGTGTAGTACTTTTTTTTTACAAAATGAAGAGTCAAAGTTACCAAACAATATTTTCGTGAACCATGACTCTCTAAAACTTGACTTATTTAATTAAATTACCGATGTTTATGGCATCAATTTGTGGTTGCGATTAATAGCGTAGTTAATGAAGATCCCAAAATTAAAAAAGTCCCAGCGAAATAGTGACACTGGTGATCACAGGACTTGAAAGTACGACCGAGGGTGGCGATTTTTAACTCTTTTGAAAAAATGCCTATTATTCCTGAACCGAGTGACATAGAATTTTTATTTTATTTTTCCCTGAACTGGTGTAGCCTGGCCTTTCATCCGGTTCTAAATTATCGTTGAGTTCTGGGACACCCTGTATGTAGCTTTTCGTGTGATTTGCCTACCCCATCTAGGGATATATGTATTATTGTTTATGTATGTAAGGTTAACGTCCCTGTGCTCGACACTGACCCAATACTTGGCACTTGCAACCTTATGTCATAGTAAGACAGGTGACAGATGGGTGTCATCTACTGGGCGTTAAGGCGTCGAGCATTGGTACTTTTACCTTATGTATTATTTGCGTTGTATTTCAATATTCGTCAGTCTAACTTACGTAGAACTGATGATCTCAAGTTCAATTAAACTCAATCCTTCCAGCGATTCTGACCAGAAACTGGTTTGTGCATATCAAACAGAATCCCCCTCATTATACTAAGTTAACTATACTTAATTTTTTGCATCAAACAATATTTACTCAGACAATAACCGAAAGGCGTACAAATAAGTTTTTGTGTAACCGCAGCGTGATTGCGGCGGCGCCGGCGCTCGTTGCGGTCGACTCTACCTATAATAGGGCTGGAAAAACAATCTTTTTTTTTTTTGCTGAAATACACAAACATATTAATACGTACATAAATATCACGCCCGTATTCCCAGAGGAGGTAGACAGTACACACAAAATCATCATCATCAGCAGCCTATATACCTACGTCCCACTGCAGGGCACAGGCCTCCTCTCAGTATGAGAGGGCTTGGGCTATAGTTCCAACGCGGGCCCAGTGCGGATTGGGAACTTCACACACAACGTTGAATTACACACAAAATACGTAGACAAAAATCAGGAAGTTAGGTCTCTAACTCGACAGTGACAGGTACAGTCTATCTCGCACGCGACTCTACTCGCACTTAGCCGTGTTAGCCGGCTCGCAAAATAAATAATTGGCATCCCAAGGACGACCGCCGAACTTACGTATGAAAAATTAAGTAAGTACACACATTTTATTAGCTATGTCCACACCAGTGCGCTTTCGCGTTCACGTTGCGTCTTCCTCTGACGCATGCCCGTGCAACCACAGCGCATGCGCTGAAACTAGATCCGTCCTCAATGAAGACGCGCTGGCAGCATGCGCTGTGGCTGTTGGTGCACGGGCATGCGTCAGAGGAAGACGCAAGGTGAACGCGAAAGCGCATTGGTGTGGACATAGCTATAGACTTCAGTACTTTTCTGTTTCGCTTCCGGCTGGTCTCGGATTATTCTACACTTATGCCATGACTGTTTCTTCATATTTGCGATTCTGCACAATCTTCCACAGCTGTCTTTACAAAATTGTGTAGATTGCGAATAGGAGGAAATAATAATGGGCGTAAATTGCCGTGTAGTGTCGGGATAGAATAACACCTCTCCATTTCTTTCGTGGATGTCGTAATAGGCGACTAAGTAATTAGGTTTAGGTATACTTAAAGCGACAGGCTAGCAACCTGTCACTATTCTACCTCTTCCATCTTTCCAAACCTAAAACTATGCTAGAAGTGGCTGTGAAGCGTGATATCGTCATAATCATAGTTTTGTCATGTGTTTCGTCTGCTCTGCCTACCCCATTAGGGAACACTGGCGTGATTGTATGTATGTAGATTGGAATAGGGATGTTGGAAATAAAATAAAATATCGATATATCGATATATCGATATTTTTGAAAATATCAATATCGACACCGATATTTTTATTTAAAAATATCGATATATCGGTATGCTACAAAAAAAATGGTTTAATTGACTTCAGCCATCTCATACTCTGTATTTTAACAGTTAAGGTAAAATAACCAGTGCTCGACGCCTCAACGCCCAGTAGATGACACCGATCTGTTGAGCAGCAAATTAAGTCGACCACACAAAAACTAAAAAATATCGTTTTTGATACAATTTCGATTTCGATTTCAATCGCCCAAAAATATCGATTATTTAAAAAAAAATCGATATATCGATATTTTTTCAACAAGCCTAGATTGGAATAATCCGTCTCGACAGCCATCCACACCCGACACAGCAACGGTTGACAACTTTAAGACTAGCTTGTTTATTCGACTACGACGTGACTAATTTTCAAAGAAACTTACAATGTTTAGTGTTTATGAAGGCAGCGCCGAATCGAGCTGTGTTCGTTGTAATTTACGACGTTGTTTCGAAAGTTAATGTGCGCCTACGCAGCGTATCGGTGTTACTGGGTACCGCGTTGTCAGTTTTGGAAGAGTTAGGACGCCAGACAAACTACTTTGTATGGGATTTATTTCTGAAACCTACGACTTATGGATAGGTAAAGGACACGACCGTAAAGTATGCACATCGGTCTTAGGAAAGAGACAAGGCGTCACGTGAGATAGAGAAAGACAATACTCTACAAAGCCGATGTTTGCCGTAGAGACCGATGTGCAAACTAATTGTACAACTAGTATTATGGAACTTCATGATTCCTGACCCCCTGTAGGACCAATTTAAAGTTAACGTCAAAGCTACTTTGCTTTGCTCTACAAACGAAAATAATGTTACGTTTATTGTGACAACGTTCTTCGGTGGATCAATAGCAATAGAGGGCCGTAATATGAGTACATACATGTTACATATAAAATACTAGCCTAACGTAAATAATATGGCTGAATTAACTGCCACTTGTCCGAAACAATTTTGTTGAAACATTATATTATTTTTTTTCTACATACTTACATACATAAGGCCTGTATTCCCAAATGGGTTAGGCAGAGCACACGAAATGCTACATAGACAAAACCAAGACTATTTCACGTTTCGTGGCCACTTTCGGCACATTTTCAATTTTTGAGTTGGCAAATGTAATAGTGACAGGTTGCTAGCCTGTCGCCTAAAATGTACCGTACCCTTTCCTTAGTCGCCTCTTGAATTTCTTGTCTCCATTTTACACTTCATTCATCCTTTAAAAAAACTAGTTTCCGCACACTGATGGAGTAAGCAGCATCGACGTTTCCCAGAAACAAGTGGTTTCACTTTCTGCTCGCGCGCCGCGTCGCGGATATGGCGCCCTCTAGCGACGACACCGAAAACTAGCCGACCGCATCAAGTGTCAGAGAATTGGGGAAAATTATAGTATTACTGGCCTACTTTGACTTATTTTGATGGCAAAGAAAGCGAATTGTGGGCGCATACTAATTAATACATTTCTTTAGTCGTCTCTAACACCAAATCAAAATCAAGCGAGCGGTGGTATTCTAAACCCGACACCACACGGGACGTTTCTTTATCAATGCAGAGAGTTTATTTCTGTTATTTCAAATTATAATTTCATATTATAACCGCACGCGGCGCCGGCGCAGCCATAACCTCGCGCAACGGTCCCCATTGTACTCCATCGATAATTAACCGTATAAATGCAATAATGTTATCTTGCACGTGCTCTGTCATAATTTCGCGGCACTATCCTTGCGTAATATGCGAGTAGGCTTGCCGAATAACGCTACGGACTCTGTACACTCACACAAGCCTGAAGCTCGCTTAAGCAGCAGTTACACTGAGCTGTCCACCTGATGCGGTCGTTACACTTGTTTGAAACTACGTCGGTCAATGAATAATCAGGCTTATTAGCACAACAACATGTTCTAGTCGCGTCACGCGCGGGATAGTCTACCTGTCACTTTCTGAGTTCTTTAGTTAGACAGAGACAGGTGTAGTCTATGTCGCGCGTATCTCTACTCGCGCCCTGTCGTGCTAAGGGGGCTGGCCGTGACGGCTGTCGCTCGCCGAATGCGGCCGACTACCGTTTTATTTACACTTTTGTGGTCGCATGCAGCGTGCCGCGAACAACTGAGTGTGGTTGTAGCTTTGTGTTATGGTAAACATTCGTAAGTTTGAGCCACCGTCTTTACTTTGAACACATTTTGCTATCAGATTTTTGTCAAATTGATACATCAAGTGCGTCCTATAGTGTATGCGTAAAATGTCATATTCATTTATACACACACTGACACACCGCCGTGTGGGTGTTGGCTTTAGAATGACACCTCTAGTTTTCTTCCGTGGATGTCGTAAGAGTCGAATAAGGAAATAGGTTAAGTCGGTTAAGATATAGTTTTGGCGACAGGCTAGCAATGCTGTCACTATTATACCACTTAACTTAAAACCTAGAAAACATGCTAGAAGTGGGTACAGATGTCATATCTTATCTTATGGTTTTATTTTCCCGCATGTAGCGTTTCGTGTGCTCTATCTACCCCATTTGTAAATGCTTTCGTGATTTATGTATAAGATACACTTTCCCGAATATTCGCCCATTATTCGTCGTCAATTATTTCTTGAACCCACGAATTCAAAGCCGAGAACCGCTGCATAAAAAGCCAACAGGTATTTCATACGGGAAATTGCTCTTGCCAATATTTGCTGTAAACACATGAAACCAGAGAAAGTTTTCGAAGAATCGAATCGTTAATTTTTATTTAATATTCCATCGAGAGTCTTGCACCATAATTTTGAACTATACGAAATAAAAGGCTGTGCGATATATGCAATGGGAGTGATTGTCAAGCGTCTGAACTCGTTTTTCTTCTGAGTATATGTTGCGCTCTGAATGACAAATGACGAATGATTGTTACTTATTATTATGTCAACGAACGAACCATCGCTACAGGCAGTATATTTGGGTACCTTTTGTCTTATTTATTAAGTTAGAAGGGCAAACGTATTTCACGCTTCGTAACCGTTTCTAGCATAATTTCAGGTTTGAAAACAAATGGAAGAAGTATAATAGTGACAGGTTCCTAGCCCGTCGTCTAAAGACTCTAAAGCATGCCTAAACTTATTTTCTTAGTCGCCTCTTACGACATCGATGGGAGAAATGAAGAGGTGTCATGCTAACCCGGCAACGTGAGTAAGAATCACGAATGTTTATTATATGCTCTATATGAAAGATGAAAAATGAATCATGCTAGAAATGGCAGATCCTTAAGTTTTAAACACCACTTCAACTTATTCACCTTTCGGATGTCGTAAGAAACGACCGAGGAAATTGGTCTAGGTATGCTTTAGGCGACAAGCCTGCAACCTGTCTTAACTATTCCCCTTTCATCCATGTTTAAACATAAAATGCCGCAAAAAGTGGCTGTGCAGTGCAGTGTGTTTGTCTAGATTTTTCATGTTAGTCATACAGGAAATATTCCCGAATATCGAAATAAGTAACCAGATACGTCATAATCGAAAATCTCCCAACTTTCGTGACCACGTGACGTATTTGCTCGTCACCGGAGCTTCCGCGCCAGTCATTAGTCATCCCGACCCGAGGTCATTGCCTGAATGATTCTTTAACTTGCCCAAATGACTGCCAATGACTTTTGCACCATTAATACACGACGGCTTAGCAACGCGGGAGTTCAGAAGGTTTCTGAACTGAATTGATTTTTAAATCGTTATTTATGACCGGAATTTAAGGCAATCATAACTTGTGTTGCATTCCAGTGCGTTAAAATGTTATAATAAAGACATATAATGTATCTGCTGGTCAATCAACTAAGGAAATACACGTAAGTTTGTTTTGTATAATTTTAAACAAAAAAAAAACCGACTTCAAATTAGCAATATTTTGAAAGTATTCTGTATACTGAATGTAAAATTTTGACTTCATCAACAAATTACCGAAAACGCCGTACATCTCCATATAAAATTTGAAGAGTTCCCTCGATTTCTCCAAGATTCCATCATCAAATCCTGGTTTCGTGCCAATGGGACCAATTTCGAGTTATACCCTAAAAAAAAAATTAAAATCGGTCCACGGGTCACCGAGATATCGAGAAAAAAATTAGGTCGAATTGAGAACCTCCTCCTTTTTTTGAAGTCGGTTAAAAATTGTCGTTGAACATACATACATCACGCATGTATTCCCAAATAGGGTAGGCAGAGTACGCGAAACGCTACATAGACATGAACATTTTCGGCTCTGTAGCTACTTAGAGCATATTTTTAAGTTTTAAGCTAAGTGGTGCTATAGTGACAGGTTACTTAACTGGTTGCCTAAAATATATCTCAACCTATTTCCTTAGTGACCTCTTACGACATCCACGGAAGGAATGGAGAGGTGTTATCCTATACCCCATACCACACGGGAGACTCATTCTTTGTATAAGCTAAATATACTATCTGTAAAATCAAAGCCAAGTCCGTTAAGCGTTCTACACTTTCTAAAGCGACATGTGACAGCGCTCCTACTAGGATATTAATTTGTGGCGCAGGTCGGGGGGCACAAAGCGCACGCGCAGTGGGTGTCGATGATTTACATCTCCTTGTCTACGGGCCTCATTCATATTTATTAAACTTGGCTGTTTTTTCTCCGACGCACAGCGAGGTGACAGCTCGCGAGCCGATGCAAAATGTCGACTTGTTTTAGTTTAGATATGGTTAAGTCTTTTGGATTTTCCTTGTTTGTATAATTCCCCATGTCTGGTTTGCAATTACATATCTCCATTTCTTCTATGGTTGTAATTAATGGCGACCAAGGAAATAGGCTAGCAACCTGTTTTCATGTATTTTTAACATGAAATTGTTCATACGTAAGTTGTATTTCCAAATTGGGCAGGCAGAGCACATGAAATGTTACATAGCCACTTCTTGCATATTTTTAGGTTATAAGTTAAGAGGTACAATAGTGACAGGTTGCTGGCCTGTCGCCTACAATTTACCTAAACCTTTGTCGCCTCTTACGACATCCACGGAAGAAAGGGAGAGTTATTATTCAAAAGCCTTATATTATTATATTTAGCTACATTTAGTCACAGTTATATTTATGTCCCAGTTCTTGATTTTATTGCAAATTCCTTTGGTGTTTGCCATGCTTATGGGCGCCAATGTGAAAAATTACAATCTTATTATAATAAATTTAGATATTGACATTTTTACGGTTCATTTCGCCTTATTTCATCGGAGGAAAATTGATCTACGGTCATTAACAGATCGTCGTTAATTGAGATGTCAAATCCCACACAAAGTTGTTTTTTTATTTCGAACTCTAATGAAATGTTTCCCATTGATAATGAGAATACAGATAACTCACGAACTAGATGGACTCGGATCAACGCATCATATCCGTTCCCTTAACAATTATAAACGTAGTAAAGAGGGTAATTGTTCCACTTTTACGTGAAAAAACTATGTGCAAACTCACCCCCTCGACATTTTTTTTACCGAGTATCTTTTCGGGGACTATAGTTTCGTCGTGTGCGCGTGTACGCGGCGGGTAACTCCAGGCAATGATGATGAGATGACGAATTGGCCCGAAACACGTTGAGCTTATCTTGACGTTTTATTTCACCATGGTCTCGCGTTAGTTTCAAGTTGGAATTCTCATTGCCTACAGTCCCTATAAAGCTCCAAGCGAAATTGCAATTCATACAGCGGCGATTACTACAAAGTCTGTACCATGTATTCTGAAAATAAACACATTTACATACACACTCCATTTTCAATAAAGAAATAAGCCGTCGGCGATATTATTCAGAGCTACCGTGGGAGCAGGCGTTAGGCGCCCCGCGCACTCGCCCCGATAAGGCCGCGACAAACGAGGCGACAACTCAGCGCAAAATAGCTAATTAATATGCAGAAATATGGTTATATGATAACTATAAAAGCGGGTAATGGTAATTTATAGGCTGGCTTAATGCGATACTATAAAAATTGTGAGTAAATTGAAACGCAATGCGCTGGCGCCGCCAAAGCGCTAGTTAGCGAGTAGTTACCCGTCAGCTGCGCAGGCGCCGCTGCTGAGGCCTAGAATAAAATTAAACCATAAAATACTTACATTTCTTTAATTAAGATATTAAAATTGCTAAGTAGCGTACGCTGTAGTGTGGTGTTTTTCTAGGATAAATGCACCCGCTTTTAATATTTGTTTGCATTATTATGATGCGTCGATGTAGTGTGAAGAATAACTAGAAAATGCTGTTGCTGGCTAAATATTCAAGACTTTTTAAGTGTCTGCATCTGTATTGAAGTACGGGACGTAATTTTACTCGTCCTATTGTCGTTTTGTTAATAAAGTGAGCCGTTA
The DNA here is from genome assembly GCA_005406045.1 of Adoxophyes honmai. Taxonomy (NCBI): domain Eukaryota; kingdom Metazoa; phylum Arthropoda; class Insecta; order Lepidoptera; family Tortricidae; genus Adoxophyes; species Adoxophyes honmai. Next base: position 349,860 of record BHDV01070698.1, on the reverse strand, counting down.
TTACAATACAAAATACTGTTGCTGACTGAATGTGCTAAACTTTTAATTCATCAGCATCTGAGTGTATTCAAGTACCTACTTCTAAGCATATAAAGTTACTTGGTACAAAAAGCATAACGTTCTATCGTTGTTCCACTTAGCTCTATCAATTGTTTATCGAAACGGACCACTACCAACAAGAAAAAAACAAAAATGCCGCCATTTAAATTTCGTTCACCCAGCCATGTGATATTTCACTTGACGTTTGACTGAAAAAGGTACTTAAAAACTCTGTCTGAATAATACCTCCGAAGTAATTAATGAGACAATTACGATTTATCCGAACCGGCGCTGCTAAGCGTGCGTGCGCGCAGGTAAACGCTCCGGAGAAACAGCTCTACAATTTTACATAATGACAGTTCATTTATATTATTTGATCTCTCGACCGCCGAGATATTTCTCGATACGTTTACATCGTAAATAATCAGGTAAAAGGGCGAATATTTTTTTAAATTGCATCTGCCGGCCTTGGCGCATGCGAGGCGGTCGTTGGGCGCACATCCCGCCATGATTTACTTTTAAACATAGCTCTGCGCTTGCGTCCTTCATAGTGCAGGTACAAATGTGCGGTTACGATGAGTTCGTATGTGCAAAATTCTGGGGTGTGATGTGTCTATAGTTGCACAGCCGGGATTATATTTATGAACTTCCGTTTCCTTTGATCCTTGACCAAGTCTTGAGTTGCTGTATGCTGTAGGTAATTATGTAAAATATTAATTCCGGAAATGACTAGTTTTGCGCTTGGAGAAAGTACTATCTTTTTCTCTGGATTTTTTCGTATTCGAGGGTTTTAAAATAAAAATTGTACCCATTTTTCTCGAGCATTATGGAATTTATTGACCGAAAAGAAAGAAAAACGTTCCATTTTTTTTTTCATACATATTCTACACTCCCCGGAATCTAACTTGACAAGATTTTAAGTAGTGGGGTAAGTTCGCGCCTCGCTTTTTCCGTGAAAACCCCCACTACTGCTACTACTTACATTGGATTATTCGAAACTTATGCCATTATTGATTTTTCCCATTCGCGTTTCTTTGAAAAGTGTGCAGAATCGTGAATAAATAGGAAGAAACATTAATGTCTTAAGCGTCGAATAATCCCTTAAACTCTTGCCACATTAAATGGCAGGGACTTTCTGAACAAAAGTCTTTTGGTTTATGGAATTAGCACCTATTATTTGCCTTCTCGTGCACAAGGGATACATAGCGAAAGAATTACACTTGTTATGCAGCTGTCAATAGCACGGGCTGTTGTAAATCCGAGGAGCCGTCCGCCGCGGGCGCATGCCACAGCGGGCCAATCAGAGTTCGTTTTTTGTAAAACGTAACTGAGTATTGAGAGCAGATATTGAGTCACTGATATGTATGAGAGCGATGTCCGATGAGTTAAAGGATTGGGATATCTGTAATGAACGACCGGTTGATAATATGCGGGATTGTAAAGATTTTATTTTATGTGCTTTATGTGTTTGGCGTGTGGTGTTATGTTGTGGCATAACATAACTCGACTTTTTCCGTGTGTCGTAAGAAAGTATAAGGTTTATTTTAGGCGACAGGCTAGAAACCTGTCACAATTGTACCTTAACTTAAAATATGAAGCTAGAAGTGAGTACGAAGCGTGTGGGTTTGTCTGTAGGGCACTTCGTGTGGTCTGTGTACCCCGTTTATGTGTATGGGATTTTATGAGTTATTTTGTAAAGATAGGTCAACACTTATGCAGAAAATTTACTCAAGGAAGTTACAAATCCTTAATTTATTTTCACTTTTATTCTCGAGTTGGTCAAATAATAACTAAGTACATGGGCGTGCATCAAGTAAATCGTCGTCAGTCTCTTACAAAGTTGCAAGACAATTGTAAACTAGCCAGCCTTTTTTTAAAAGAGCGCAAACCGTGTACGTACCTACGTAATCGCGAATATATGGTTTCTTATAATCAATTCGTTATATACAGACCCCATCTGATATATCTGGGCAGACGACGTCCTTACAATGTATGCAATCGGCTGCTGCTTGTAGTTGTGCATTTCTGTGAGTCAAAGATATTAAGGCTATAAAATATTTTATTAACGTATTTGTTATTGATACTTTACGGTACTACGGTTGCTATATTACGGTATATTTTAAGCACCAGGCTAGTAACCTGTCAGTATTATACCTGCCAACTGAAAACCTAAAAAATATGCTAGAAGGGGCCACTACTCTTATTACAGATGAAGCTAAGTACCTATAATCAATCCCATAATCTCATTCCGACAATTTCAAATCATAAAAAAATCTAACGACCGGAATATTTATTAATGGTTATCCAATATACCTAATGTGTTACTAACATAGGTTAAGATTATTGTAACTAACATTATATGGGTTTGTAATATACCTACCTGAAATATTTTTTTCAATTTCAATTTCAATTAATAAAATTGAGTTTGAATAATGTTTAATTTAAATTTTATTGACATTTGATTGTCGCTTTTCCATACCTACTCACCCAGTTGTACAATGTTTCTGAGAATTTACGACAAAATATTTTCAAATGTTTCCATTTCACTTTCTCGTTTCGTTTCACGCAACATTGTCCGTCGTCAATTTATCGGGACATCAAAACGCTGCTAATAAAATCTCACATTGCAGCGTCAAATGTGCCGTCAATATCTTTATAGAGCTGCTAATACCGCGAGGTGTGAACGATTTAAATGGCCGATAATTATTGGCACTTTGTCGGGGTGAGAGAACATGGTTTATGGCTTGACGTGGGCATTAGTATTGCATTAGGTCAGGAATGGTGAAACTTTAGTGATATACGTGCCATTTTTTTATCAAACAAACAAAAAAACCTAGATATTAATAGTAATTTATACTATTTAATGTTACTATTATAATGTATTTAAAAAAATGCGTAGGTATATTCTGCTTTTGCAAATTAGATGCTAAGTATTTTATATCAGGCACGCACTTTTTTACGTTTAGCAGAATGCAAGCTGAATTAGAGTCATCTGAAACGGTTTTGATGCAAATTGTTTGTGTCGTTCATTTCTGCAAATGACTCACATGCATAGGTTGGTGAAAATTTAGGGAAGTCTCCAATAGACAGATCTTTCTCCAAGCAGATGTTATGCCTGAGGACCGAAATCCACAGAGAGAGAGTTGGGAGTTTTAAGCAACCGATCTATGAAACTTCTTTGACGCGATGCAGGATGGTTTTAGTTCGGCTATTCGTCGATAGGTGGCGCTAGGGCGCTGCACTCTATTAGGGTTGTCGCAGTTTAGTTCTGGAGTTCCTCACTGACGTTTCGTCTTGTCCGCAGTATACACCGACCAGCCCGTGTCGTCCGCGTCGCCGCCCACGCGGGACAAGATCAACGGGGAGGAGAAGGCGCGCTCGCGCCGGCGCGACACCTGGGCGGAGCCGGCTGCCACCCCTAGCGATGACCGTGAGTTGCTATTCCTTGTCGGCATGTAGTTTGGCAAGATTTCAAGGGGCAAATTTAAGGAGCAAAGAAATGCGGTGCGCGAAGTTACGCACATGTCTTAAAACCTTGAAAGTATATGCCGGGGAGTGTATCTAACTCTAGATAAAGCCAAAAGTCTTGAGCACGCCTAATTTTGCCACATAACTTTTAAAAAAATCTCTAAATAAATTCTCAATGCGTTGCTTAAATTTTATTTGCTTTGGAAAAAGGCCTTCTGACGCCTAGATACTGTAAACCTTTTTTTAACGTCAAGAAGGAAGGACTCTGTAGTGTCCGAGTCACACATGGATTAAACATTCGGCAGTCAGTTTTGTACCCCCTAGAGCATTACGTGGATGTTTTTTTCCACATTTTTTATTTTTTTATTGTTTACTGTTTTTTATTTTGCAAACCGATACCTATTCAAACTTTGTGGCCGGGTATTAAGGTATGGCTAACCTTCGCGGAGGTTCGGATATGCTCGGCGGAGCTCGTGACTTATCTCTTTTGCGTGTCCTCAGCTGGCAGCGTCCGCTCGCCGCTGCTACAGCAGCAGCACCGGCAGTACGACGAGCAGCTGCGCGACATCGCGGCGTCGCTGACACGCCCGCGCAGCCGCCGGGCGCTGCCTGCGCTCGAGCGGCCAACGCGGCTACCACCGCCCGACCGGCTGCCGGTAACTGAAGTTCCGACTCTTTTGTACTTAATTGTCAATGAAAATGTGTTCCAAATTTCAAGTCAATCGGACTAATCGTTGAGATCCCTCATTTACGGAGTTCCTGGGCTACCAGGATCCTAACACAATTTTTTTTTCTTGTCATCCGACTTGTACACGAGTGTACGAAATTTTAATGGTACCTAAATGGGGCGTTTAGAAGGATTGCTTTAAATTTTCATCGCTACCAATGCCAGGGATTGTGGGCGAGGTTGTCGGCCTACAACGATGCTGATGTTTAGTTTGACTCTGAGAATGTGGATACCGTTGGGCTTTGAAAATCGGTGACAGGTTGCGATCCTTGTATGAATCGAACCTGCGTAATTAAACGACAACAAATCACCCATTATTAAAGGTTCGGGGGACTCCTGACGGCGCGGTGCCACCGGAAGAAGGCAGCTCGAGCTCAGCGAGCGAAGGGAGCGAAACCACCGACGCTGTTGAAGTCGCAGAAGCCGGAGAAAGCGGGCGCGTGGAGCTGCCGGCGGAGCGGCTGCTGCACG